>QNGE01006668.1:0-29492 GCA_008508345.1 Paragonimus westermani
GCCAATTGGTAGTTTGAGACCGTCATGGATGCAGCGATTGGTCTCACTGGTATTTGACCCCTTTGGTAGCCCGCACAATCGTGGCACTGGTCCCTCAATTGGTCTGAGATGTTTAGTTTGTTTCTCTGTGAGTTGGTTCTTTTTCTTCTGACCTGTCACAATTTTGGTGATTCGAGCCCTCAGATTTCGTAGTTTTTTCTGTGGCAAGTTCATGCTTTGCGGAGTCTTTTACGAGATCGTTCGTTATGGCTATGGCGTTGCCTTTGTCTGTGAATAGGATGACTATTTGGTTGTCCTTCCCAACTGTCCCCAACGTTTTACTTCGATTAGTTTTCAAGATATTTGCTGGTTTTCGACTGGTCAGCTGTTGACACAATATTTTCTTGACAGACTGCTGCATTGGCTTACCTAGACCACTACTTTTTATCCCTGATTCGAAACTTGCGATGAATTCTGTTGCGGACATGTCCGCATAAATGAATTTCAAACCTTTCAACAGAACGGTGCTTTCATCGAGTGTCAGCTGATGGTCTGATAAGCTCTGCTTAGGTTCGGCGCTTTGTTTCCCGGGCAGACTGGGACGCTGGAATCTTTGATTTAGTCGATCTTTTGTTTTTGTTCTCTTACAGTCTGGTGAAAATTCCATAACCTCTACGGTCTTGTTAATCCACTCTCAATCGAGTAGTTCGGTTCCAACTTGTTTGAATTTATCCCGCTCCCTTCTGTATCGTGTCAGACGACGGTGTGCATCGTTAATAAATTCACGATGCTTTTGTTCCTGGTAACCCAAGTGATATTCCTTGCAAGTTACGATTGAATCAGTGATTTGCAAGTAACGCCCCTATGGAACACAGTATATATATATATATAACACAAGTGGGGCTGAAGCGAGTTTCAATGTCTTAACCGATTAGCGCAACATGGAAGATTGAGTCCACATTCATGGTAGAAATTGGGTCGATGAGATCGTTGTTTTTAAACAATGCTTTCTCGATGAAAGGGATACAGACAAAATCATACGTTGAATACGAATTGCAAATCACACGAGTTATATGGACAACAAGAATGCCAACATTTACACAGCCAGACTGGAACCATTAGATTGTCCAATGTGAATTGAAGTGAAAGATATTGGATAGGCATATAGTGATGGCGAAATTCGCTTGGCATTTTTTTCGCATTCTCGGTATTTTGGACGTTTATTCTTATCTGATCTCTGATTACTTTTTCATTTTTTATGTTTTGCTGCTTAATATTTCTTTCTGATTTCATTTTTCACCTCTCTTTCGTGATTTACTTCAACTCCTCGGTATTGTCTTCCTTTCGCCTCCGTTTTATTCCTTTTCCGCAGTCTTCTTGTATACTTTTTAAACTCTTTTTCATTCATATGCATCCAAATTTGATTTTTTAATATAAAAAATCTATGTATCTCTCATCCTATTAACTGGATTTAGCGTGTAGTGCACTGTGTGTATTGTGATTTACATTGCGAAATGAGGCGGCTAGTTGTTGTCAACCTACTAGTCGAACAATCGGAGAGGGACCAGATGTCGTTCGCTCTAGGATTGTGTTCAATACCAATGCGTAAGATGTAATTCCTATCTGCTATAGAAATTTCTATCAAAATTCACAGAAACGCACGTCGTCTTTCACAGGATTATATTTGTTTCTTTTCACCGTAGTGTTTGGTGAGTTTCAATACATACCCCTGCTCAAATCAACTTCGAATATTTAGAGAAAATCGATTGTTCAGGAAGTATGGTATGATTTAGAGAATATATTTTCCATTCGAGAGTTGATTCCGTGCAAACCTTTGTCAAAATTCTGGATTGTGTAGGTAGTATTCCTACCAAACAGTTAGCTTGAGAATAGTTTCGAAAACGTATAAAAATACAGTTTCGAAAAGTGTCGGTAGATATTATTTATATCCACTTATATCCCGCAACTTGTGATATTATCTGCGGGAATGCATGGAAGCGCAATGATACAGGCACGGTTAGGAGACAACAAGTCGCTTGCACACAACTAAAGGTTTGAATGGTGGAGACGAATTCGCGTAGAACGGATATAAGTCATTAGAATGCAATCGTGCACAGTAGAAATCAAGAACTAAGAAATATTTCAGGTAGCATGCATATGACAAGCTCGAACCGAGTTTCCTATTATACATCCACAGTTCAAGTAAAATAGACCGAAAATGAATGAATGTTCGCCGAGAGCATTCGAAAAATAACAAGGACGGAACGTTCTTAATGTGGTTTTTGTTAATTTCAACGAGAGTGTAAAAAGACGAAGGGACATTATTCCTTCCAAAAGGGAAGAGTACCAGCATTATGCCGCACACACAAAAGTAGATATCCAGCAAGCGGTTCAAGGCTGAACATCAAAATGTCAGCAAATGGGAAGTGAACGATCTTCCACCCGCAGCGATAAACCAATGATCCGAAATATTCAAAACAAGATTGAATCGTAATGCCACGATACTATTGAACAAATTATCACAGTGAATACGCAGACAACCTCAACAGCTTCGATCGACAGATCGTTTCCGGGAATTGGGTTACAGTTTGCTGCCGAACGGGCTAAATATGAACCATAATCACATAAAAAGGCATTCATACCCAAAAAGCTCTTCCGAGCCGTCAACAGGTTGAAAAAAATGGGGATGAGCCAAGCTCCAAAACAGATGGTGCACACACCACTCAAATGGAGTACAATGAACGACAACGGGCTATTCGCAAAAACGTCGAATTGACGTGACAAAACAAAATCGTCTAGTTCACGGTCTTATTATCGTCCTGAAACAAGGGGGAGTTGAACGCAGAGGGGTGAATAATTGGGGAAAATGGTTGGTTTGGATGTTCACTTTACAGCAAGGTTGGCGACGGAGAGAGATCAAGAAGAAACAGATGAAAAGATAAAGTGAAAATCAAAAGACAAATTGCGGCGTACGTGCATCCGATCGAGCCTGCAGCTGCTCACCCTTGTGGCAAAAGACCGATTCCATGAGCTTACTGAGTCAGTGAGAATTGGGCTCACATATCTACCTGTAGTATCAGTCCTGAAGTTGTCGTCCAGGTAGAAGCGATGCAGAGCACATTCACCCATTGATTCCTGCAGACTTGTTTTACTCTTTGTTGCAGCAACATACGAGACACTAACATCGACTGACGGTAAGTAACCAACGTCACCGCTAACTACGTGAATCATTTCACCGAACCATTATATGTTGTTCGTTTGTGTAGCACAATATCCATCCCAGTGTGCTCAACTCTGTGTTACTGTTAGGCCCCATCACACTTTGGACTTTCCAGTCGGCGGTGATGGTGCATACCAGCAAGCTTAGCTTTAATAAATCACCCGACCTGCTCATCTTTGCCTCCCCTAATGCGTTTTCTGGGATGCTTTTGCTCCAGTTATATCACCTGGTTGGTGCACATCTCATACGGTAGATCTAGACTTCGCAATGCTGCCCGAACAAACTGCACGAATATGTGTTCGGTGCGCTTGTAAGCGCAGTGTGCGAGACGAGCCGCGAGATGGGGACGAAAGGAAGCTCTTTGCTGAGCCAGACAACGATGACAGAGGACCGCATTTCCGGATATGGAACAGCCGAATTGGAGAGAATAGGCTTCTCGTACATCACGCAATACAGCCGGAGTTAGGCATCAACTCATTCTCGTTCATTGGCTGAACTGCGATAAACAGTCTGCGTTTGAATGTAGCAGGTGTGAATGCATTCGCGGCGACCAGATAATCTACCTATTCGCTGACTTAATCGCTTCGCACCTATCTGATGATTGCCCACCTGCATTCCTCCGGTTAATTTTTGTGCCAACTGGTGTTCCCATTTTTAACATTCGTTGCTATTTCGATGCGACCACATGCAAACACCTGCTTCGCGGTTTAATTCTGCAGCCTCTGGCTGCAAATGATGTCACGGAACTACATTCTACAACGCTCCCTAATAGAATTTCTCCCTCTTACTGACTGCCCTTCTCTGAAACTAGGTTGACCGAAATCGAATTCACGTATTTTAACGCGCCCTTTAAAACAAAATACACCGATTACCGGTGACAGCTGAATAAACACACAAATGTTTATTTGTCATCAATTCCTATGACAAAACGCAACGTGGTATATTGAGAATGGAGAACAAATATTCCAGGACGAGTCCTGTAGGTATTTCTCTAGCAAACACACCTCACACACGTTTTGATAGTGCGATAGATTTTTCTTGCCGTTTCTATCTATGCTTTTGATGTTCCCAACATCATTTCGCTCCCATTAAACACGTGCCTGCCCTCTGCGCTTCCCATGAATTTTTTCACCTCTCCACTATTTTTCGGCCAGGAGATATTCCATTTCTTACACTTGCACAATTTTATCCTCATATCTCGTCTAGTTGGAGGTCTCGCGAATGTTCAGAGATTTCAGCGATTTGTACACGGGTTCGAGGCTGGGGCCCAATCAACCCGAATCCAGTCAGTTTGCTTGTTTCGATGTCCGGTGCTTTTCTGTTGACCTGAAAAACAGTCACTGGAAACGGGGTGTAGCACCGCTTTCGGGGGTTACAGAAAGTACCAATAACAGAGTATAATATAATCTTGCAAAACTGGATGAATTAATAATTTAACGGTTTATTAAGTAGGTGAAAATTTAGTAACACTTTAAGAGGGTCTTCATAAGAGCAGCTAACATCCCCTAGCGGTAACTCGTTCCAGTAGTTAATAACCCTATAAGAGAAGAACTGTTGCCATCATTGCCCTTTATTTGAGCTCAGCGAGAGCAATAGTGGGATTTCATGGTTTACGCTTGCTGCGATTGTTTCCCTTTGATTCCCAGTATGATTGTTTGTTATAATGACTGTGTTGTCTTCCGTGTTCACGGTTAATTTTTCTTCATTTCTGGAGAATGTGTGCATGCAAAGTAGCCGGAAGCTTACTTCTCAGTTTGTATGGTGTATATTGTTGACTACACTCAAGCTGATTTACACATTCATGTTTCATTCACGTGCTCAGATACGTTCACTAAGAGCGTGAAATTCGATGGACCTCAATACTTGCAGGACACGTTACTGTTTGAAGTTATGTCGAGAATTACATAAAAGCAATACGGAAGCTCATTGGACCTTGGTCACTAGCTATTGCTCAGCCTCACATTGCCGTCATTAAAGCGTACTTCCTCAACATCAGTGTGTGGACGACATCGGCCTATCTCTTTGCAATTCACTAAACTTTAATAACGACCAATATAATGTGCCCGCCCGTTCTTACTCTCTGGAAACTCTCCTATTATGCGCTCCGGTGTTTCCAAATTTTCAGTAAACCAGTAAAAATATTCATAATGAAAAATGTAAAGCACGCGCGTATCATCAAAAAGACACTTAGCCAACCCTCATCGGTGCTCAACAAAGTCGCCAACTGTAGTCACCTTCAAACACATGCAAGCAGGAATTCTGACCTAAAATTTGTGAACTGATTTGAATAAGTGGTCCAAACGACTTTCGGGACTGATGATGCAAATCCAAGAAGCATGACTTTGCAACACATCGGATTGGGCCAAAGTCTATTCACAAATATAAAGTGTTTCATTCGTTAGGAACATATTCTTTCCATTTGACGCAGTGAACTGTGTCAGAAGAACAAAATGTGCGCCACCGACTGTGCACCTATATAATGTTGCAAAAATAAACATGTACATCCCACCGCGACTTGCGCGAGGTATTGAAGATTGCCTATGCACTGCAAGGCAGTAGCGAGTGCGGATGTATTCGACTGATATTCATAGAGTGCAATCCGCACAAACTCCGTATTTAAATTCTGCCGGTAGCCGCTTCTAGTTTGCCAACATGCACCCAATTATAATCGATTAAACGCTACCCTCAAAAGGAGTCACATATAGACGAGGCATTGCACAACCAGAATATCTCCGTTTCCAGATGTATTAATTAACCCACAGGGCTAACTTGCTATGGAAGTTACATTCACAGATCAAAGCATATACACATATTGCATATTTTTGTCGTGTATCATTTACCGCAAATCTTGGTTTCGGAACAGCTTCTCCTTCATGCGTTAACGAAGACCTTTAAAAGTTTCGGCTTACAGATGAATTCTGTTTTCGCTCAACAGCAGAGGAACCTGAAGGACTGTCACTGGAAGTCACCTCGAAAGCCCCAGATGAACTTGTAAGGTTTTTCAAAATGGCAGACGAATAAAAAGGTGACCACACTTCATCCTGTTCATCAAATGTATTAGTTGACTGTATACTGTATGATTTCAAAATGTTCAGTAGGCTGCACAAAAGTTCCGCACTAGAACCTCAAGCCACTGTAGAAAAGTTTTCAGCGAGAGCAGAAAAATTCAATAGAAAGGCACCGCACATTTTTCTTGTGACTACTGTAAAGAGGAGCTGGTGGAGCAACATTGCGATACCGGCTACGCTATGTGCACATAAACACCAATTATTGAATCAACGGTAAAAATGAAGGGACATTTAACAAATTCAAAACAGGTCCGTTCAGTGGTATTTTCGAAAGGAACACAGACCTATCCTAATGCGAAAGTGTAAGGTAGGAGGCTGTAATAAATGCAGTCGCAGATTTGTCAACTGTTCTAGGTTACTTTCATGCCTTGCGTGTGAAAAGTTTATTTGAAATTGAAGTCCGAAAGGTGGACGTAAAGTCTGAGGAATGGTGATCGGGATATTGAACTTTGTACACACAGATAAAACGTCACGTACCGGTTAGTAGTTTTTGAACTGTTAAATAATAATACTACCTAGTGAGTCCCCATGTAACACGGTGAATGAACCATCTTGCCGTCCATTTTAAACGATGTCATGTCACTGAATTACGTATCAGTTTCCTCCGGCTCATTTTATCACCTGAGAATTACAAACACTGCTTCTCTAATCATCATATAATGAAGTATTTGAATTGTGTTAGAGCAGAGTCAGGGACCAAGTGTTTGATTCAAACCAGTGTTCGTTATTTATGCTGTTCGCAATGTGCTGTGCATAGCAGAAGAGCCTCAGGTCAGCGCAGGTAAGTTGATTCTCAACACTGTTGTTGATCAAAGGGTTACTTTGGTTGTTTGCTGCGTACTGGAGGTCGTAAGTATAAATCGGAAATGGTCATGACCAACAAAACCTGAATAGTCAAAAGAAAGAAAATCATTGTGAACGCCAAATTGAACACCGTTTGAGAAGAAAATATTTCAAAAGGGCGCACGCTAATATATGTCTCCTCGCATTTCACACGAGAGATTAGTGACGTTGAAGTAGCCAGCAAGGTATTTGCTACCCACTTTGAATTAATGCGCTGTACTTCTAAAACATCTGAAAGTGCCGTTCGAAAGAGTGAGGTAGTTTGAACTAAGAGGTAGCTCCAACGGACTGAGAGCTATGTCCTCGAAGATCCGACAGTCAACCGTATGTCACAACTTATTCCGTTCATTGCAAATAAAGAACCAGTTCATCAACCATAGGTATTCACGACCAGCCTTAACAACCCAAGTTATCACGAGAAATGTGCGACTACGCGAGCTGCCTCTAACTGACTGTTCTTATTGAGTGGCTCAAGACATTTCTGACCGAAAGAGATCTAACTGGTCGCCAGTGGATGAAAGGCAACAGTTCATTGTGCTTAGAGAGACAGATATGCAACTACTCGAAACCGTTGATTCAGTGTGAGCTATCGGTAAAATCTGTGCCGAAAATTTTTATTAAAGCTGCCTGATGACATGCCGGGATAACTTTCATATTGTGCAGAGATTTTGTGAACAGATTCACGTTTATATAATTTCGTCTTATTAATCAGATAGAAAATCCACATTGGAGATAAAGTAATCCTCAAGAGAGCATTCGAGTGGAAGCAGGAATTTCGCGATCTGTAAGGTAGGGTAAGCTGGCGTTTTTGATGACTGTCCACAGAAAACACAGATCATATTGTTTTCTGTGACTGTAGATTATGATGAAGAAAAACCCCGAAGTCTTCAGGAAGGAATCAAGGTGCTCAGGATGAGTGCAGACGAACAAACGAATGCCACTCATATCATTGGATAATCGGGCGCATTGGAAGAAAACATGCGACTGCAAGTGTTCAAAGCGATAAAAAGATTGTCATGCGTGACCCTTGAGATCAATAATCATTGTGTATACGTGTATCAGAATGTTGGTTCCCAGCGTACTGCTAGAGGAGTATTGTAGGAGGACGCTTAGAGAATCTGGAAACATTGGTGTTCAGAACCTACTTAATGATTCCGATGGGACACCTGTTGAATAAGCTCCCCAACCCCGAAAGATGTGGCGCATCGTTTAGTCGTGGTGGTACTTTGAACACCAATACAACGCGGGTTATTACTTTTTGGGTTAAAGTGCGATAGTTTGGATGAGTAGCATAGGACTCAGTTGAAAAGTGTGTTCGTCATTATTTTACAACCTAGTGTGAATAGACAAATTCGTTTTTCGCCACTTTGATCCTATATCGGCTGAAGTGCTCATAATTTGCTTTGACGGTCTGGATGACCAGTAATGTTCGAGCGCTGTCTCCCAGGGTTTGAATAGAAAGCAAGTTTATGGGGATTATTAACAAAGTTTTTGCTGTTCGGATAAGCTGTCCGTGTGCGGTTTTGAATCTGCTGATACCAAACAAGTCTCCAGTCGTCCATACTGCTCCTCCCCGTCAGGCTGGAAGTGGACATGGTCACCGAGCTTTCGTCCAAAGCAGAAAGTTATTTTGTCCCTGGTGGACATTGTGCCCTGCAGTATGAAGAACGTGAAGACTTTGGTCGAATGACCCCACAGTGTTTGCCACATCCTAAGCGCAGACCACCTATAAGTGAACGTTCCTCCAACAACACTCGTTACTTCTCTATCGAGTTGAATCTGCGCACAACCAGGTCTGAATCTCGAGTAGTTCATTAGTGGTGGGCACACTGCCGGTGATATACACTGACGTTCGTTACGTCCATCGTAGCTATAACACACGAAACAGTGTGTATTGATGGAATGTGCCGTGAACAACTGCTGGTCTCCTTAGCTGCTAAGATTTTTGAATCAATGCCAAGCGTGGAAAGTTTCTCTCTCTATGACCTTCTGTACGGGTGCTCAAAAAGCAAATGTATTACACGAGCAAGAGAGCTTGACAAATATCAGAAGTGCATTGTCACGTCTGCAGATTTTGAGATGAATAATTTTATAATTACGTGGTCTATGCCACATATATCGGTACCCAACGGGGAAGAAAATTAAACGGCAATTTTGAATAAACTTTGCAAAACAGAATGCAAAACCACAAAGATTTCATATGGGAGGGACAGTACAAATCGCTAGTCAAAGTTGGAAGTGGCCTAAAGGCAGCAATCAATTTCATCTGCTGTGGGGAATGGAGTATTCTGTTGCAGTTGGAGAGAAACGTGATAGTGCAAACCAGAAGGTGATTTTGATGGAGGCCATGGTAGCTTTGTCCAGGTGGCCTAGTGCACAAGCAAATGTGTGCTGAACTTCCACTTACTTTCATATTCAGGAATCACCACTTCCTCCCTCATTGTTGTCTCGCTGACGCAACACGATGTTAACTTACAAAAAGGGGAACGGATTGGACGGTAGTATCATCCGCTCTTTATCTCCTTCCACCGTATAAATAACGTCTTCGGAAGCGAACGCTGTCATCATCATCATCATCATAGACAGCAATACATCAGTGGTTCACACCAATGCTTAACTGCCACACAACCATGAAGGAAAAGCAATCCCNAGCGAACGCTGTGCCTGTCAGTAAAACTGTCCTAACTGACCACCACGCTTGTGGTCATAAATTTATATGCTCTAACATTTGTGACATTTGGGAGGTTTAAAGTGGATCATATGCACCTTCGCATGAAAGGATTTAAAATCCGGAAGCAGGTGCTTTGTATCATCGTTGATTTCGTTATTGAAACGCTCCCCCCATTTAAGTGTACGACATACTTCTCAGAAGTTTCGCTTATTCTCACTTTACCCAACCTCCGTACACTCAACTTGAGGGTGTTCATTCAACGTTTGATTTTGCATGAGAAACCAAAAGTATGGTATGCCAGTTAGCTTCATAGAAAACAGCATACACTTTTATCGTATGTTTCATAGTGAGATACAGGCTGATGTCCACTGCTAACGCTGCAGGTTTGTTGGTTGCTCCTAATCGTTAACTGAATGCTTTGTATAATTAACTCCAGCACATCCGTATACATGCTGCCATTTATGTTAAGAACCTAACACGGTTGAGGGACCGGCGCCCACCGTACGTCAGTTAAGTAGCATCACAGGTCCAAATTTCCGTACTCAACTCAACGTGAAGTTCTGATGGATAAACTTAAAACCAAAATTATCACGGAAATCATGAGAGATGTAGTTGTAGTTTGATGGATTTGAGTGTCTTGTGGATATGGCTTACAAACGAACTATTCCGATATGTCGCATAAATAGCAGGTGTTTATTTATTGCCAACCTACATTATGCGGACACTGACAAAAGTTGCAGGTGGTGGTCTACCGAGATAGTGCTGATTAAACCATAGACAAAAGTGAAGGATTAGTGTTCTTCCGGGCTTAATCATTTCGCGAGAAGTGGTCAAACAGTAATCTTGTGTTCCACACAGTAGCTAAACACTTGCACTTATCTTTCGTAGAAGACCCTCATACAAAACGTAGGTTCGGTTTATTGCATAACAGATACCATACCAATTTGAGCGAAGATCCCAGCCATATACTGACGTAACCATCAGTTTAGATCGATATTGTGTGTGGATAGTATTTCTCCGATTCGAGAACATCTGTGAGACATCATGTCCAAGAGCAGCAAGGCGGCGTTTTATGGCACACTTGATATGCGAAAGATTGTCAGTTTCGCCAAATGGAATAAGACTCAACAACCCGTCTGATTTGTATTCAGAGTGGGAGACAAGTTTAGTAAACTCAATGTCAATTCAGCAGGACCACATGCGACGTGACCCAACCAGTGGGACTCCATTTTATTTGCGCCTCAATTCTATTTGTTTTGACACTCGGTAATATTAGCCTAATGCCGTCCACTCTAAATTTTCCAGTGTTCATCTTTTTCAATATAGCATGGACAAAATTTCAGCCACTATTAACCCTGGCGGCTTATTCTCCCATCTTTTCATCGCTAGTTGGGCAGAAATCTGGAATATTTTGCGTCTGTTTCAAAGTCGTCATTGCAAGCGTTGTCGCAATGTTAGCCCCAGGTGGATTTGAAAGCATTAACAAACACGGGAGGAATTATAAGACCATAAACTATTTGTGAGACCAAACTAATCGGCCTGTGTTAAGTAAAGCCTACACCTTTTATATTACCACCCAACATAACTCATTGTTTTTAAACCCGCCAATAAATGCAGCAGCGTGGCCATACTATCTTTTCATGTATGTTAAGAAACACATTCGCAAATTCTTGTACGCAAACCTCTTTATCGTCACAGTGCAACACGATTCAGATGTCATTACATACCGAACTAAAGGCGCTTGTTTACTTATGAGTATCCTCTGCACTCTACTTTTGATGTCCCGATACATTTCTACTCGACAGAAAATTTTACACCTATGACGCGCCAAAATACGTAGCTCGCGGAAAGTCGTTAGCAAGTACCATTCTGTCATTTCTAGTCAACTGTAAGAATGGACAAACAAGCTGGTTGAGTTTTCATGCACACAGAACATATACACAATTCTCTGACCGTTTACTCAACGGTAACTCGCATTGAAATTGCTAGCTGGGACTCATCAACCATAACACTCAATATGTATATCCACGTAAATCATCGATTAGCACACAATCACGCACAAAAACGACAGTGAACCCTGTGTCTCATACGCACTCTTTATCCAGGCAACACCTATTTTCGTACAAAATCTCTTTATAATTAAAAAATTCATGCAAACAGTAAGAACGAGAGTGACCTGCGTCGTACAATGCGTTGTCTTTACCGGGGTGATACAAGAAAGCCCTTTGGACTTCGAATTTTAGTTATATTTGCAACGGTCAAACGCCCCATTTTTGATGATGTCAGACCAACCAACGTCCTACCTTATGGTAACCTCAGGTTTATCTGATGAATGTACGAAAACGCATCAAAGCATGGAGTGTAACAGGATATACGCTGTTCGAATTCACCTATATTCTCTAAACACATGCCTAACCAAGCATTCAAAAATGGACGCACAGTAATCCATATAAAAAGTTTGTTTCGTCGTACCGTTCGCGTAAATCTTCGCAAATTATGCGGCCAACACTCCAGCGTTACACTTTTGTATGCCGCCGCCTGAAAAATTCTACAACACTGCTCAGAATTTTGTTCACCTAGTCCTGCACTCCGGATTACACAGAACGTTTCTCTGCAGTTTACCCCATTATATTAAGTTCATGGTTGATGTGTTACACACACAGGAACTAGCTCTACACAAGGCCACAAAACTCAAAAGTATGAGTCTCTCAGAATCGAAGGCCATAAGAAAGCTGTGTATTTCCCATCACTTTCGGTAAGTTGTCTGTACGTGCGGAACAAACTTCTGCGTGCAGCTAAATAGAGCAAACTTAGCCAGCAACTTGAATCTTGCAGAAGACGTTTGATTCCGTCCGGTTGAATGTCTCCCATCAGACCGTGTTTATCTATGAACAACATGGACAAAATTTTGAATAATATGAACCTTAAAGGAAACCATGAATACCATGTTGTTGGATCGGAATAGAACAGACACCCCTGTGCTTACAAGCCCACAGAATCACGTGTCCCAACTTAAGCCAGACAATCCACGCCGCAAGCTGGCTGATCACATATACGAGTGCGTTCCAATTTGTCAGTCGGTTACTGACAGTTTCTCTCGGGTTATTCATCTCTGAAACAAAACAAGGGCAATTGAGGCAGCAGCATAGTCAGATCGAACAGCAACTGAAAATAATGCAGCGTTACCAGCTAGAATTTTTGTAGAAGCTGCAGACGAATGCCAAAATTTTTTAGTCACTCCCAGCACAACCACGAACGCTGACTACGTGAAATGCAGCCGCCACTTCGGAACCAAAGATGAGGAAGGTCTTGAGAACCAGCATTTGTGTGTTTGGTTATAAACCAGATGATGGCGTGAAATTTTCATCCTGGTATCAACAGCACGGAGACAGTTTGTCATTTGATACACTTAGACGACTAATCCGTCGAGGTGCGCATCGTAATGAACAAACTAGATGCAACTGAACAGGCACAATATCACAGCTCTCTCATTCCACAAAAGTCTCGTGACAGTACAACGGTTCGGCATGCCACTTAATCAGATCTTCTCTGGCAATCAGACTGATTTGAAGAGTTACACTCAGATTAAAAGACATACCATCTAACGACGTGTTACTCTAACGGTTGTTGACAGATTTTTGGTGCTGATATATTGTATAATGATAACACAACTCCCGAGAAAATGTGTCGTTCAAATGTTACACTGTGCTCACTCCGGCATGACATGTCTGTGACCAGGGTGGTGAGTCACTATCATATATTTGCGGAACCACACCCTGATGGTCTTTTGAAGTGCGTGATTAGCGTTTTGGAGAAGAGTAATGTATGTTTGTTTATGAAATGCAAACCAACACAGAAGTTCTCCGATGGACCTATTGTACGATCAGCTATTTTGCTATGGCACACCTGACTATTCCACTTTTGAGCGAATTATGTTCACACATCAAGTCAATGTATATACTAGCCTGTCAGACTAGTGTAATCCATTTTTAATATACAGCGAACATTCTGGAGTACGATTTCAGATTTGCTTACGTAGTGTCGTCAATGTATGGCCGGTGCACTGTAATTCGCACGCAAATGAATTATTGAGCAATATTTGACCTGGCGAATGCTGCCACTAGGATTTTGCTAGAAGTTGAAGGCATGTTGTCTAGTGAGTGGGATATTCTAACATTAGCTGATGTATACTTGTGGACTAGCGCCGATCTGCACTTCGCCTCATACGAGGGCATCGAAATCATCACCATCAGAGACATTAAAAATCAATGATTAACTGCCAAACAACCATAGACAGCAAGTGCTAACTGGAGAAACAATAGGCGAAGGAGAATGAACTATTTAATAAAGTGGCTAACGTTTAAAATCGTATACTTCAAATCAAGAGGCTGATAGCCTGTACACATTCGTCGAAGCTGTAGTCAACGGCATGATATTTACTGTCACTAAGTGCACTTACTTTGGATACAACAAGGGCAAAAATTGCAACATTTACATCACCAAACCTTATAAGCCGTGGTATCATCCAAAGTCACCAGCCGTTTTCTTTGAACCACGAGGGACGAATATGGACCACAGTAACTAAACCATTGATGCGAGGCTTCCTTCCTCCATGCTAAATCATTTTGTCCACTTTACACTTTAGACCGATGGACACAAGCAAACATCATTTGACACGGTGCATAACAGGCCGGCATCCTTAGCACATGACGGAACCATATATTTTTTTGCACACAAAGATTGAGCGAAGGAACTTGCTTGACACTATAACATGTCCGATTCATGGTATAATTGCTGTAACCCTGAAGTGAAAAATCGAATGAAGACGACCGCGGTCAAATATCTGATGGTAAATCACGTCTGTTATTTTGAACAGCTATGTTTTGTAGCCGCAAAGTGATGCAATCGTCTTAGTTTTTCTACGTGCACAAACCCTAGGCTTCGACGATATTTCTCTGTCGTCTGAGAAGTGCTATAGTAGTGAATATTGACTTATCCTTGAAGGTATGAGTTCATATTTCACTTTCTATACACATATTATTGCTGATGTAACCTTCCAAGTGTAAGTTTTAATCGGCTGACGTTAAATAAGAGTTGTGCTATCTATCTGAAACCAGGATGCTAGGTAAAACATCGACGTGTACAGTGTTCAGTTCACACCAGCCTTCCAATGTAATCTGAACAACGTGGTGCCAACACAAACCTACTGTTATGACTAAAGAACCCGGGTGATGTCCATTCGGAAAACCAACGCACGTCAAGCACACAACGGTAGTTCCAGAACGTCACATCTGCAACCGTCACCAACGCCTAATTCCTATACACACCGAGAATCACTGTACGCCAAACTGTGCTCCAGTGTTTCTTCCTGCGTTTTCGCGGTTACCTCAATGTCCGAATCCGCGCTACTGTCTCACTACTGTAGAGTTCAGACGGGCTATGGTCGATCAATTACGAACAACGCAACGAGTAGACGAGAAATATATTGTCGACACGCAAAATCGACGAGAGCGAGTGAAGAGCGAGATGAAACGTCAACACAACAAAACGTCACGCGAGCAGGCACCGGAGCAGAAACGTTCGAGTGCGCGGGTGGTCTGCCGGTAACCATACTCGTTCAAACAAACGTTTAAGCGCATACAAAATGTAGGGGAAGGGAGAGAGTACAAATGCTAACTGTTACTTCAACGCAGTTAGCCATAAACAAATAGGGTCGCTACATGCGGAGTGAATCTATACATGATGTAACGCCGCCGTCGCTACACTACCGAATAGCAGTGGTGTGTGCAGTATTTTACGACCGCCCATTTTCACTACACTACTAAAACAGAAGTGAGGGTCGTCCAAACAGCTGACCCAGCCGTTCACATTCCTGGCCAAGCTGACTATATCAAACATCTATGATAAAAACGTTGAGCAGATAAATCAGAACAAACAGTTTTCATGACACTGTCTTCACTGAAGTCAGCATGTGAAAACAACGAAGAGATTTCTAAAGCGTTGTTCCAAAAACCGATCTCAGCAGGAACTACCCATCAAAGTTTATTAGAAGGTGTTCAACTTACTAATGTGGCTGAGGCCTTTATGCTGAGAGCCACATCAGCCTAGTGATCATCCGAAGTGTATAACTAGCGCAAAATAGACAGCGCGTTTTGCCAGTACGACATACTGACTGCTGCCACTGATTCTAGTCTCTGTAATAAGGTGGAGGTCAACATTCACTCAGATTAACGTCCAAATGATGATGGCTTATTGGTACACTTGCTTCACAGTGCAAACGTTGTAAGCATCTTCATCAGTTCGTATTCTGAACGTACGAAAGGATGACAGAAATCTGAGTCCCAGTGGTTAGCAAACTTACCGCGACAGTGTTACAAATAACTACACCTGTTATGGACTATGTGAACGGATTACGAGGAATGGGATTTGGGACGTACTAAAAAACTAAATTAAGTACGAAGACGTGTCATCAGTGGTCTTTTTCCGTGCATCCACTCTGCTGTGAACAACGCTTGCGACGACCCGATTTATACTGCGAAACGGCCGATGCAACGAGGAGTAAGCTGCACAGAGACTAACAGTCTTAGATGAAATACTGGGTTATGTAGATCATTCTGGTGGAGTTCACCGAAACCCAGAAATGCACTGACGAGGATCCAACAGTCGTCTTTGCAATCGGATGTTGAATCGTCATGTCACCTATCCAGAGTCATATTCCTTATCACTTTAGTGATCTGAAGTGAAACACGAAAACCGCGGTTTTATACAAATGTACTCTAACAAGTGACTGTCGGTGATGACCGAAGCTTGTTTCGGGAACGAAGTTAACTACGCTGATCGGAGAAGCCAAGGGAGTTGATCGTAAGGATATTAATCCCTAGTGTCCTTTGCAGCGTCAGGAAGGATAGAGGTGGGTTCATAATCGTAGTCTCTATAAGCGATCTGTTCCACGGAGTAAACGCATTTTCTAGGCGTCCGTTTACAAGTTCTTTTGTATAACTCCAACCTTGTCCAAAGCGTTCAGTACGCTCATACAGAGCACTTCTCTTTGCGTTCAGTGGGTTTCAGACTCACTGTCACAGACATTCTAATCTTCACAAATAAATAGGTATGCAGAAATAGCTCAGCCTAGTGAACATTATAATCATCACCGGCGTTGCATTCAATGTCGAAACTGATGNGCTGATGCTTTGATGCCACGCTCAAGACGGACACATTAAGTCGTAGTTTAAAGGTGTGAATGGTAGACAATAGAATTCATTCGTTGAAGTCCAAACGCCTAAACCCGAACAATCAGCGTTAAAATACCGACTTGTTGACCCAGTTGCATACCTACACACAAGTACACAGCTGCTGTTCATCAAATATAGGCTTCTGGGTTGTCGTAAGAGTGAAAAAGGTCATCGATTGTGCGTTTCTGTCGCTGAGTTCATCTGGTAAAACTCTGTTGGACGGTTGGTAATTGTTGCGGGAAACAGAGAGGGAATTGCCAACGTGTAGTTATGTCCACAACGATCATTGGAACACATCAAACCAGCACTCCATCAGATGTGTGCATTTAATGACCTATGAGACCGGGCTAGAATGATGGTTAAGAAGCTTGTAATATAGGATGTCTCCCATGTATGTACTAGAGGAGTGATATTGTAAAACTTACAACAAATTCAGCTGTGGCCGTGAAGTTAAGCAATGGGTTCCGCTGTGAACAGATTCTTAGTCTGAAGTATTTCTGTTTACAAGGTTACCTGTCTAGTCCGTTACTAGATTACAGCAAGCTACCACTTAAACTTTCACCCTTGTTTAGTGAGAAGAGACGCGTCAGTGGGTGACATGGGTTGTAGAGCAAGCTGTGGTCACCCCCAAGGTGTCTGTACCACTTAAGGATCGGTTTAATTCCGCCGGCTTCTGAGCAGGAACTTCTTCTGAGCTCCACACTTCTAGTGACTCTTCTCCGAACACCTTCGATGAGTGCCAAATCTATTAAAATAAGATCAATAAACCTGTATGTTTGCCAATACACGTGGGAAGAACATCGACGTGAGCACATTGTGAAACATTTCAGAGTGAAATGTTTCACAGGTTCTTCCAGAGAGGTCGAAATTCATTTGCAATTTTCCAGCAGTAAATGTATAGTTTGTATACAGGTTCACGCTGGTGGTCACTAAGCTTCTTTCGCATACTGGAACAGGTAGGCTCTTGTCACCAAGGTAGAAGTCAACACAGTTTTAATAACAGACCAACCCGACTGCATCTGTTGACGATGGACAACTAGTTATTCCCTATGGATCAGTGGGTTACACAATTCGGATCGTTCTGTAGGATTATCATATTTTTGGGCACCTTAGAACACGCCAGATCTGTGCATAATTGGCGTATCGCAACACACGTGATGTGAATATCCTGAGTAGTTCAAGTGCAAAAAGAATGAATAAAAGGCGTCCTGAGAATGGAACACCGCTGTTGACTGCGAATCATTCTAAAAATTGCCTACCAATCGTGACACTTACCTACGTTCAGTCAGCTAATTCCCTAGCCACGTGATAAGCACGTATCGATGCCCTAACGATTGCGTTTCTGTAGCAATATGGAATCATCAACCCTGTTAAACGCTTTGAAAATGTTAAACAACACCATGTCTACGGATATTCCTGCTTCAGCAGCCTTCTTCTGAACGTTATGGGGAGTCAACAGATTCTGGACGCGCGGGTATCCCCTATGAAACCCATGTTGCTTCTTGTTAATTAACTCGTAGTGTTCAGCCTTGACCCGGTGGCAACTATGTTGTAAGTCTTCCATTATCTTGGGGATCGCTAAGAGCAAAGCTATTGATCGATAATTCGCGCAGTCATCTCTAAGTTCATCTTAAAAGGTAAATGTGATTTGGAACTGTTCGCACACTATAAGCACAGGGGTAATTTTTAGCGAGATATTGACAAGTACCCAAAACATTTGTGTTGATCCGATGGTGTAGTTATTCTACAGAGGGAGTGCAAAGTACTCAGAGCAATTGTGTTAATCAAATGGCGTAGGTTCTCTAGAGAACAAGGGATGCCAGCTTTGATCAAGTGACTTGCGAGTTCGTAACTTCTCTAATTTGAATGACTTGTGACATTGAAATTTCCTGAAAATCAATAAAATTATGGAAAACATGTTCGCCTATATGTAGTTATTCTCAATAAATCGTTTCATGTGCATCAAAAACAGACCGCGCTTTGGAGGTATGTACACCGACAAACTGCTTACCTGGAGTGTTGGCCGCCTGTGTCGGCAAATCCACCATAGGTTTTCGTTTGCGTAATGCTGTGATTTCGAAGTAGAATGGTCAAGGATTCATTTTTGGTTATTGGACAAGATCGCGTTGGTACCAAAGCGGATACACTTTGATAGCATTCGTGGTAGGGCTGCGTCACACGAGATGCTTCATAAATGCAAGTTCAGATTGCTCTATGTGGTACTGTTGTTACTGCGAAAGACGCTTGGCCTGCGAGGTTGCTTATGGCACGAACTGATGTACAGATTATGCTAAAACATAGAATGAGGAATGCGTACATTCATTTGCACGGCTGATTCACATTCACACACTGGGCCGAAATAATTGTCGTTCGTGTTCGTGGCACGCCCCCCATAGCACGTACACATTAATTCAATAGTCGCCTCTGATACATTTTCTCCCTCGCGGTAGCACTTGTCGCTTCAGTTCCCTAATGTGCTTCCAAATTGTGAGTAGTGTACTACTCACCAACGGATCTGCCTATTGTACAACAGCACTAACATCACGCTAAGCGTTTCGATATACCCAACTGTTCGGTTCTAAATCATGGATATACTGGTTTTCAGCAGTTCGGAGACAGCTTATAAGAAAATTGTTGTCAACGACAACGGAGTTTCCTTCAAGAACGACCTGTTAGTGAAGACTTAGGTTGAGTATGGTAATGAAGCCAGGTCACTAAACCTGCTAACCAAGTTAGGATTTTATTCCATCTTGATCAACTGGCTGATGAACTATAAACACTCAATTCTCACCACGCACTTGAATCCACTCGTCATCCTGTCGGGTCTCTAGGATTCTTGTGTGTTTATGTTACATTCTTTGTAAGCTTTACTGTCAGATGTGAATTCTAGAAGCATACTCGTGGGTCTTTGTATAGTCGCGGTTACTCAAATCCCCGCGTGTTCAGCCTGCAAACGTCTAGCCGAGACGTGAGAGTGCGATGGCATCAGTGAACATCTTTCTCCACAGGCAACCTTACAAAGTGACAGTATTCAGATCAATGGACGTCATTAACCGCTGGTTCCTTCGGTTCGTCTAGTCAGAAGCCCAATGGGTCACGAATACTTCCGACCAAAGAATAAACATGTTCTTAACTTACTAATGGCTGCCTCCACTTTGCTCTACAAATTCAGCAGCTAACCACCTTTTAGCTTGGGTCAATGAGTCGCTGGGTGAGCTATGGATGCTCACCATGGTAAACAGCAGGCCAATATGATTAGTTCGTTGTCCAGCTATCGTGCAGTACGTATGGAGTGGGGTTGCGTTTGTCAGGTTTATTGATCCTTGAGGCCAAAAATATGTTTTGTTGCTTTCTACTCGTTTACTCGTTGATGCCACTCTAAGCATACGATCCATTTGAAACTTCAATACAGTTTGTATCCGCAACTCTTGACAGATAAGGTTAGTGCTAGTGGAATGAAAGTATACTACATATGGTGTAACAAATGTGGTTTTCCCGCTTATGTGTGACATTGTTATGATACCACATATGTCTCAGCTTGTAGAACAATGTGTTGGATTTAGAGATGAGAGCTATCAGTTCATTTCCATATTTTCATCACGTGAGATGCAAGTTGATCAGTCAATAATGCACAGATGTTGACAACCAAATAGCCCGTTTGGTTGACCTAACACCGAGCAAGTGGGCGTCGCAAAATGAACTCACTACCCCGGTGTTAATGTGACTCAGGAGGCAAACACCGAGTTAGGTAATCAGCACACACTAAAACTATAAGGTAACAGTAAGCTGACCCAACACCCTAGAAGTCCATCCGTGGTTATAAACCGCTGGTTTAACTCTTGGAATGTTTAAAACGTTTTAAAACAGTCGGTCCTGTGTGCTAGGTATTTCGTTCCACAAAATGCAAGTGCGTTTTTAAGATGCAAACAAAAACAAACGATGCCCGCGTGAACGTGACAACCATGGTGTCACATTGGAATTTATGTTTGTGAGGCCCCAGCTATGTCGGAGACAGGCTTCGAAATAACTGCGCACGATTGGGTCACGAAGGTAATTTCGAAAGGATCCCTAAGAAAAATCACATGATCTGTTTAGATAATCCAGTAGTAACTGACAACATCTGATTTGGCGTAAAAGCCGACTTTCAGTGCTGGGCACTCATGGTCTGGTGTGGTAGAACGGATGAAACAAGCAATACAAATTTCCAACGTGGAACTTCCTGGTTAGCAGCTGCCTTTCTCAATTTAGTGTATTGGTCTCGTCAACAGTTTGCAAAATGATTAATGCGACTCACTTCAAATGTAACACAAACAGCTTTGCAAGCGGTTGACAACTATAACTGACAACAGAGTGATGGACAACTATTCGAAGCAAAATTGGTCCCACCAGGACCGCTCCCGCCAAGAATCAAACACACGGATATGGGAACGGCAGAGTTGAAGACCGCAGACCCAAGTGTAAACGAAGAATTGGAATCGTCTAGATCTTCTGAAGTCGTGCAAGTTATCCATCATGACTGGGGTAAATCGGATCACCTGTTCGCATCAGTCAACCAGAGATAACAGTGTTTTTAATTGTTGTCACACCAGGAAATCCTATTTATATAGGCGCTACCAATAAAAGCCAAGTGGCTGCGTATAGTCGAAGATATGACGCAAATTAATTTGATGGGTTCGATGGACAGAGCCAACTACCTGATTGAGATTCCAGGCTGGCCAAAGGCAAGAAAGCTAGCCCATTATATGTGTATAACTACTCTAAGTCCAAGCAGACCGTTCTCGAGAAAACACAAAGGAACTTTGTGGGTTACGTTGCACATCACGCTTACTGACAGCTCCAAGTAACCCTACAATTTGAAGCGATGCCACAAGTCACGTCAGCTCGGCAAGCAAAAAATGAAATGCTGCCGTCGCCATAACTGAGGATGGTTGCACGAGCACTGGAACAGCACAGCTCGATTAACATCTCAAAAAGAAAAGGATACGGAGAGATAAGCGATCAGGAGTACACTCGTGAGAAAACTGCTTTGTTCTGACCTCGATGAAGTGCTAATATGGAAACGGTACATGTTTTCTCAACAGGATGTGGGAAGTGTCGAATGGTATGCATTGCATTATGACCGTTCAATGACCGTATAGCACAAATTTGCTACATGACAGATGCCAAACACAAGGACATCATTACACCAGATGTCTGTGTACTGCCACGATCCTCAGCGTACAACAAAAAGCATTGTAGGTTTCCTACTGACAGCCAGCTCGAGGTGTCCGCAGTACACAGTTCGGTTCTTTTGAGTTCACCTGAAACTGTACGACGTGTCTTTGCCAATTATCTACCTGGCTTATTGTTCTGATCTATCGATCCCCGTCTTCCTGAGAGGTCGACAACGGCCTACATAATGACATGTGAGATGACCTCTCCAAGATTCTTAAGGATCACGCTCAAGAGTGACTTTGATTACAGGAAGAGTGACTTGGACACCAGTGAAGTTTATGCCAAGCCTACATCATCCGTTCTTCAGCTTTGCGATACAGAGAAGAATTCTTATGTGACCTAAAATGTCAGAGAATTCGCAGAATTACTTAGGGCTAGATTATACTGTAACCACCAACAAACAATTAATGATCTGTAAATTAATGCCGCTCTTGATCGTCTTCTTCAATAGGTGAAGAAGAGACATCTACTTTGCCTGGACAATTCGTGTAAAACGTTAACAAGGTAGACGGAATATTTCTAACCGAAGGACTCAGCAAAATGTGTTGATCTGACGCATTAGTGTTCACAAAACTTAATGAGAATTACCAGTTGATTCTGGACACCACTATTGAAGCTATCGACAACACGAAATATTTTCCGACATAAAAAGACCAACTTGGAATACGTATTAGTTGAACGGAACCCAAAAGCATACGAGTACTGTACGGTCTGTAACCTGGCACCTACAGCTATTGTGGGCCGATAAGCGTTATGGAGTTCAGTTTCAATTCGCAACCCTTCTACAGCACTGTTTAGTCCATCACCAAGGGGCGTCCCGCAATCTCTCGCTCGCGTTACATAGGTGCGGCGAACGTATTGCGGAAAACCGCCAAGGTTCTTGACAGCCTGTTTCTGCGTTTCCTACCCACTTCACAGAATCAGCATATACGTCAAGTGCCAGCAGTACGGATGACATGGGAGCGATTAGTTATGCACCACACATCGTGTTCCAGGTTCTTAGTGAGGAAGTGCGTTGAGGATGTTGAGGCCACATTGTGGAATTTTCAGTCGATCTCTCCAGAAAGAACAGATTACCAAAAGCCCGGAACGCCAACAGTGTCAATCATCTTCAATGACAGTGATTGCAGTAAGCTAGCACATTGCGTTATTGTTCGTTGCCTCAGAGGTCATGGAGAAATTCACTAACGACTAGTTACGTAAGCATTCCGTCCGATTTGTAGTGTTACCTGAGAACCGAGGATGGGTTCGGAATAAAGTTACCTGCTGCTGGGGAAAGTTGGCAGCTGATGAAAGCGAAGCAATTGATCCGGTTTTGTTAGACTTCCCCATGGCCTTCGATCGAACAAGCCATTACGAAAACCTTCAACTCAGGTGACATATCGACTAACCTAAAGGCTGCCGCTTCAACGTAAAATCGAGTGCGGTTTCACATATTGGTAATGAGTGGCCACGGATTTCAAACTAGCACCTGTTCTTTATCTCGCTGGTATCTGATATCATAACGACCAGTTCCATGTATCTACTTGATGCTGATGACAGTAAAATTTGACGTTCAGTCTAAAATGTTTTTGAGAATGAGAAGCTATAGAACAGATTAAACAGAAAACCGCCTCTTGTATAAGGCGGTCAAACTTACAGTAATGCACTTCCCTCATCCGGGCTGTACACAATACATTCTAAAAGGTAGAAAACAGGGCAACATCACATGCACACGGCTGTCCTAAGTGACTTTGGCCTGTCTCTCAACAGTACACCAATAGCCAAAAAGCCCACTCGATACTCGCGCTACTCAACAGACCTCTTGCAAAGTTTCGATATTGTTTGGTTTTTTGGCGTGCCACATCCGTGAAGAACATTACTCCTATCTCGATGGCACAACGAAGAACCACAAAACGAGTTGTAATACTGGGTTACCTAACCTCACCAGAGTGGTTGTGTGATATTAGACAATTCTCAGTTCGCCATCGGTACACCAAAGAAGACAATTGACAACATACGGGATCCACCATCCGTCCCGAACATTCCTTGAAAACAATATGCATACAACAAGAAGAACCATTCTGGGAGCAACTCGTTTCATCGAGATAAACGGTCAAGTCTCAGAAAACTGTTGTCGATTGTTAGTGCAGAAACGGGAACAACCCACCAGAGTCGGTCATAGGTATAGAATCGGTAATAACACTCAAATGTTGCATAACACATATATTCAGGATACCAAAACGAATCATCAAGTAACTATACCACCAGAATTGTTCACCATCATCATCATAGACAGCAATATATCAGTGGTTCACATTAATGCTTAAGTGCCACACAACCACAAAGATAAAGCAAACCCTGTATAGGAAGATAGAAGGAAAAAAGAAGGGGACGGAAAGGGACCTGACTATGGAAAATGGCCACGTCCATATTCAAACATTCAACGTCAAGGTGCCCACACCTTGCAAACAAACGACCGATCTGCAAGTGAGATAAAGGCATCATCAGCGAGACAGCTTCCTTACGGCTTTCACTGCCCCGCTTCATTAAATGCACTCACTCTATAGACAACTCGGGCAAACAACGCCATTATTTACGCCACTGAGCTCGCTTAGCCGCCATCTCACTTAGACTCTCCAACCCTCAGAATTGTTGAGGTGGAATGAAGGTGCCCGCACCTCCCCACTGTTAATGTTGGCCAGGTCTTACCTGTTGCAAGTTGTTGTATGCTTAGTAGATAACGTTTGTCCGTGAAAAGATGGTCAGAGTTCACACCCCAGCAGCGGCAGTGATAATCACTCTAGTATGAGTAAAATGCGAGTAGAGATTCTTTTGACAGCATCTGGCTGAAAAGCCAAAGAGAGTGAGAATGGTGCAAACGAGCAACGTTTGAATCACATCAACCAAAACCTGGTACTGCAGGTGTTGACAATTTTCTTAAATTTACTTGCATGAGCTACAACTTTTTTGTGAAAGAGGTTCAGTGTCCAGATGCAAGGCGAAAAATCAAACATCAGCCGGGCTACAAGCGGGGTTAACCGATGGTCGACTCCATGGACACTTTTATTCCTAACACTCCACAACGATTCAGTCGACGGACTGAGCCGCCATACTTTGTGTTCTCAGAGATGATGAGGACGTTAGGATGTCCACTAAAGGACAGCACTCAAAGCTATCTTCATAAAATTCACTCTTGTGCACTCAAGTGAGAATTACGAATGTACAAAACTGTCAGCAGCTGCCTTTGATTGATAAACAAATTGAAATCCAGTTCAGAAAATAAAAGGGTGTCGGAAATTAGAGAGTTGGATAAGCGAAGATTCTAGGTATGTCACTCATTACAAAGTAACAGCACAAGACAAATGGGGCCATACATCGGCTACAAGAGAGAATCACATCCAGGGGGACGCAAATCTTTGTGCCGCTTTACAACGCGTTTGTTTGGCCCCGCTTGAATGGCTGTGTGCTAGCGCTGACTCCCTTTGTCACGAAGAACGTCAAACTACTAGAGTAGTTGAAACGTCAGTTCACAAGTTTCTTTGGGAATATTAGACATTAAATGCGAAAATGATTCAAGGGGACCAGAACCAAAAGGTACGGAGCCGATCTTTTCGATGGTTTTGCAAACACAGGCAGATATCAGTTCACGTAAAACGGGAATTCCGCTTTCCGTGATTGGGTTATGAAAATTGAAAAACGTGCATTCCTTACTAGTGTTAGCATTTGTGTAGTCGCCAACAGCCTGACGTTCGTACGGAACGTCCTGCCTTCAATGGTAGTGGAAGACATCAAAATGGATGAATTCAAAAACTTTGAAAACTGTTAGTCTATGATGCTTCTCCATATAGAAGAAACGGCCAGCAGTGATTAACACGCTCCTTTATTTGTGTCCACTTGTTGTCCACCCTAATGTATTACCTCACAGGCACCCGAATACAAGCCCTTATTCATAATCTTTCATCTTCACCAACTTCCCAACCTTGGTATCAAGACGATAAAGGAGCAATGAAAACGAGATTGCACCACCAGCTTGAGCCCTATTTTCAAGTCCCCAGTTACTTAATTCTCCGACCAATTCACACATTCAAAGTGAAGCATCGTCTTTCCAATCCGTCGCTTCTGGGCGAGCAGTGTGAACCAAAGTGAACAAAAGCGGTTCATCACTAGTGCGAATTAACCAAGTACCCACGTTCTGTGGTCACCATGGGAGATTTGACATCCAGAAACCCAAGAAGAGTTTAACTAGAGGGAGTAACAAGACACCAACAAATCTGCGGGAGATGCCATGGAAATCACTACCGCAGTGTTCAGACTGATTACTGGTTAAAAAAATATATGGCGCTTTTGTAAACAAAAGTGCAGCGTGAACATTAAAAGATGAGCAGTTTAATTTTTTGCTAGACAGAAGACCGATTTGTCAGGGTTTCTTATGTTTCGGCGTTCGAAGCTAGCCAGCAGTTTCGACCTGTGTTACTCACTTGCCGTAGTCCGCATTAATTATCCGCGTTTGTGCTGAATAGGTTTCGTTTAGGACAGTATGACACATGGAAGTGGACACCATATTTCCGTCTTATCCGTAGATTATGCGAGCGCACCAAGCCCAGTCGTTACGCAACTGATATGAATTGGCACCTGAAAACATCTTTATAGAAGACTATAAACACGATAGCTATGCGACCAAGCCGCTGAGAAAGTAATATACTAGATGGACAACCCAAAATGTGCTCATGAGGCATGAACATGGTAGTACACATTCGCGTATCGTACACGGTACGGAGTGCATACCTGTGGCTTGTGAGCGATCAAATTTCCAGGAAAATAACAACCATTGCACAATTATTCGATCGTGAGACATTGTTGGTAACTTCTGACAACTGTAATCAAAACACGCAGTACTGATCGATCCAAACGGAATTATGAGCACTTGCAAACAACCCGTACGGTACGCCGTCGCATGTGTCTGGAAGGTTTTAAGGCACAAACCAGTCAGTCTTATCGTACAACGCCGGGGGATAGTCAATTACCATCAGCGATAGGTTGGCTACTATGTAGGAAACAGTGATGACTTGTTCTGAACGAATCAGAAAGGTAGGGAGTAGAGATACTACCAATTAGTGCTAGTCATAACGGAACCGAACTTAGAAGCAGGTTGTACAATACCGCCGTTACCGTGGAGAGAGGTCGCAGCACATATTCACTTTCAAATTTCGACCCCATTCATCGACACGATTGTATGTGGATCCCTAAACTACTCAGACGTGAGTATAAAACTCATCGAAATGTTGTAACACTTCACAAGAATCAATAGTCTACGTCGTTTTTGAAAAACATTGTTCAACATTCACTCAATTTGGACATCACTCGGACTTGATTACTCTAGGCATATTTAGATGTCGTCCGGTTAGCCCACTTCGTCCTTATTACGGCTCACTAGTGCATTTCGTCATCTTCAGCCAAACTTGAATTCCGGCCCTTGTGCATATGAATAGCGCGTTGCCAGCGACATCAGTAGCTTCATAACTGACATGGCAAAATAATCGTACTGTTGAACACATAACTGGTCGGCGAACAACTATCGAAAACGAGTGTTCGTTGGTGTCTCGCTTACAACACAACAGTGATTTCCGCGGGAAATAACGATTGAATCAATAAGTCGCGACAGCTGAGAACGACTTCTGTCAACCAAACAGACGGCCGTGGGGTTGAACACCAGTTACTGAGACCACACTTGCTTAGGTTTGGGATATATCTGCCAGTATCCACTTCATACATGGCTAGGATTTACCAGCAGTAAATCCACTGTGGACTTGTTAGCGGTGCATAACACTGCCTTGTTGTGTATGAGAAATCGAAACAAGCTGCTACCAAACAAGTTGATCTTGAGTGGATCAGCCAAACTGAGAGAATCATAAAAACGTCAGTGGATCCAAACAAAACAAACAACAAAAGATGGGCTGGATGAAAATGATCCCAGCGCTCCAGAAAAGCACTGCCGAGCCCATACACGGAGGGTTAGAGAGATGGTCTTCAACATTGTACCTCGAGAAACTCTTAGATGCAATGCACTGAGTATGTGACCAGGGCTCCCATGAAATGAGCGGATCGCAAACAACGCTCGTGAAAAACGATACCATGAAAACAAGTGGTTACCAAACCACGCGAATTATAGGTAACTGATGAAACCTCAGCTGAAGTCCCGGTACTCCAGGTGTTGCCTATTGAGTGTAACACAGAGGCGCAAGTGACATCAAACAGGTTGAGGATACCGCTCATCAATGACACCACCAGGATATTGCTTCTCGTTTCAACGTAAACATTACTGTCAAAGGCGAACGACCTCTTCTAGAATTAGACAAAATATCCTTAAAAAATTGAGTGTCGAAAAATGTTCTTCCACTATGGTTGACGACAGGACTTCAAAAAATGTAAGGACATTTTTTCAGTCAATCTGGTATGGTTAGCGAGAACCTTGCGCACTTACACAACTGTGTTGTCTCCGACGAGAACATTGCAAAAATAAACAAGGCTGATCAGCCAGTCTAGCATTGACATTGTAAGAGAGCGTTCAATGCCAGCAGAAGAATGAAGAGGCTAGTGAATAGGCGTGGGTAGTGTTTGGGAACTTTAATCCTGGAAGGAGATATTCCGCAGCAATTCACGTCTACAGTGAGCGCCGAACAAGCAATGGAAAATTTCACTGATTCGCTTTCGAATAATCGTCATCACAGCAAAAATGGCTACAAATGTTAAACTACCACAAAGTCAGAGAGAGAAAGACAAAGCCTTACTGGATAAGAGAACAACACACGGAAGCGATATTTCGTTTCATTTTGAATAGACGGCGTTCCGGCAACAGAACTCAATGTAAGACTTCTAGAAGTTAGCTAATCGAGTGACCCTAGGTAATTCGACGAACCTGCTCCAGATGGATCTTCTGTAGAGAACACTTAAATCATGTCAGGCTGAGTAAATGATACTGCTGGTTCATTTGGTACATACACAAGATAGGGTAGACACTGATCATGCACACGCTGTTGCAGACTGACTGCTTGTGAATGTCGACTCGTTCGGCTGATTGAGGACCATCATCGCGTGAGCCTTCTGAAGTGTTCACGGATCGCGAAGAAATAGTGCACGTGGAATGAGGGCAAGGTTCATAACGCGCGTATCCGGTCGATTTTGGTCCACGGCCGGTTAGCTTTCAACAGGTGTTTGTACGGACAACCCACAGTACATGAGTGTGTTGCTGGATGCTACAAACGATGACACAGTATTAAAAGCAC
>QNGE01006669.1:0-29471 GCA_008508345.1 Paragonimus westermani
TCTTCGTGGAAGATCGTACAATATATGAATCGGATTGTGACTAACATTGTTGCTGCATATTCGACTGGTTATGGTGGGACGTATTCAATTGTGGATGACAGTGAAATTTTTAAAACGTTTATTCAGAGTTCTTGAGCATTACTGCGGGGATGAAATCGGCATTGGCGTCAAGCACTTCGAAGTATTGCTGTATGTTCTGCTTCAGAGTGAACCCGTCAGATTTCGTAAGAGTCGGTATGAAATCAGCAGAATTCTAAAAACCGTGGCTCCGTTACGGTTGTGTTCCTGGCTACCATGTTGAAATGGTTCAAAATTTGTTATCTTGGTTCGTATACTTATGGTAACCTGGTCCTTATATCTACCTGAAACCATGAAACCAGCCAAAACCGCATTATTTGAATATTGTCCCGCTCTGTCTCACTAGAGAGGTTAAATAAAGACTTATCATTGTCATTGCGGTTTGTTCGAAAAACATCGGCTTCCTGTGATTAGTCTACATACTAACAAACACTCGAAAACCTCATCTAACACGCTTTATGGTCAGTGGCCATGACTACGACAATGCAGTCATTCACCAGCTATAAACAGTGTTCTACAAATGTCCGATTCTTAATCGAAATCCCAGCGACTCAATATTAAACGAAATATCTCTCGACAAGTGAGGAAATTTGTAATTTTGACTTCAAACAGTCCTGATCGTGGGGTCATAGGTTGAAGTCAACAGTTAATGCAGTTGATGTTGTCGTCGTTTTAGGCAGTCGGATGATCTGAGCGTTACCCCCAAGCGAATGTAGTTGGGCAGTTGTGTGGGACAACTCAGTCCTACATACCGTGAGGTCAGTGACACAACGACCATCACGGTCTACTCACAAATGCTTGCCCGAGGGTCAAATCTCTGCCATGGCAGAGTTGTACATTAGTGACTAGCGAAACTCAAGCACAGTTCTTTTCGAATGGAGCTGACTTAAATTACTTAGGGGATTCCGATATTTGTGATCCGTTGCGAATGTTGTTTGGTGATTATTGTTCAATATCCTAAAATATTCAACCGTAAATAACAAATAATGACCTGATCTTGTTTCGAACCGAATGCACCAGTGAAAAACAATCTGAACGAGTGTTTCTATCACGACTGGCGTGTATATGAACTTCCAAACAGTCATTCACTGAGGACCAGCGTTGCAGAAGCCGGGTGTCGCACAAAATCATAGAACAGTCGGGAAGAGGTAATGTCCCGACCAACCATCTTTTCCGCTCACTTCAAACCTTAATTGCCACCTTCCTTTTTACAAGACAACTCCCCCGGTACCAAGAAAGTTGGATAAACAAAGACATCAAAACTGCCACTCGTATGGTTTGACAGTTTTTAATTCACTTCAGCGTCAAGGTGTGAAAGAAGTTCCCTATATCTATTGATTGAGCAAAATCCGTTTTTGATAACAGATCGGCTGTTTCAAAATTGTGACTTGAGTTCGAGGCGCTCATCATTCATATCGTACCTCGTTAGTCAGAGCGAAATGGTCGCAGATGATCATTAGGCAAATACATGATGAGGTTATTCATCCCACCATCACCTGCCTAATTTGAATAAGATGGGAGCGGAAAACGTCATACTCGCCTGTGCTACCATGTGTGCTGGCCGCTGGTCACTCACGCTAGCCGACTTTGAATTAGTCAAAGTCGACCAATCACTCTATCAATCGAATGTAAATTTCATCACAGTTTCTATTGCTCAGAGTTACTTGTGTAGACCTAGCTACAATGCAGTTCTACCGCACCACAAGGTTACACTGAGTGTCACACAGACGCGCTCCATCCGTACACGATTCTATAGTGGAATTACCCCCAATTCCATCCTCTTCCTGGATCCAGAATGCTTCTTCGCATCAGACTAATGCTGAGCATAAGTGGTTTGGCCTATTATGTGTTCCCATAGGCTACTATCAGATGCCATTTCTTGACCCAACTTCAGTTCGGAATTTTATCATATGCTCACAGTGGACACTTCTTTTTGCTGATATCAGTAAAAAGAGCATAAACGTCTAACATTCTTATCAGCTGTCATTTAGTTCACTAAAAGACTATCGCTTTTATCACGTTATGTTTGCATTGCCGATATACTAAAGTCAAACAGCTAATTGAGTTCAGACACGTGGGAATCACTTTGTGACACATCGCAGCACGGTCAATCGTCAGACGATTAGTGTATCTGGAGCTTTTTATTCAGATTAACTAAGCTTTTCTCATGTTTAAAAATTGGTAAACTTGCTGTTACCAATATACAACTGATTACTCATCAGATAATGAAAATTTGCTTCCAGCTATCGCATCAGAAGCAAAACAACTAACCAAAGGAGAGCAAGTAAAGGCACAAGCTCCCGAGTTGTCCTGAGTTATCGAATAAGCTGACGAAGAACAAGCCTGGTGTGTAACGCCCAGTCGGTTAGCTCGTGAAATTGCAATAATAGCAGGATGTTGAATGTATTTACCTCAAGCTAACATCTCCATGATACCTTTTCCTCTGGTGGGCGCTCACCAGTGGTCCCAATTCTTTAGACTTACGTTCAGCAAAAAACAACTTGTTTGTTTTTCAGTCAGGTGCGTTGTGTCGGCCACGTGTTATCTTCGGACACATCCCTGTGTCATTCCGGCAGTGCTGTGATTACCACTAAACAAATAGGAACAGGTGACATAATCTGACTTACTCACCCCGGATGTACCGATCCCAGACCGTAGGAGTATCGCGGGCGTTTCAAAGGTGCCCGCACTTAGTATAACTTCTGGTGAAATGGTTGCATCGTTCACCGGTATACGAGGATTCTTGAGTAATATCTTCAACGAAACTCCTCGACTGTCTGCTTTCACACCAATGACTTTTCCTTCCGAATTAGGATCGATCAGAACCTAAAACATAGGTCATGATACGGTTTATACTGAGACTAATTATACGTACGAGACTACACAATATGTTTGAGGCTTTCGTTATTGTAAATAGAAAGGAGAACACTTCAAAAATAGCGCCCTTGTAAAAAATTTGAAATATAACATTTCACAACGATCACCTTCACCCCCACACTTTATCGTGGCTAGTTCCGTTCCAGCTTGTACTCGCCAACTAGCGGTATTCTAATCGGGGTTGCAACCGAAAACTGCTTGAAGAAGTAGTTGAAGCTGTTTCTTGCTCGCCACTGGTCCATTTGAACATACCGGCAATGATATTGTACGGTCGTACTACCACATCAAAAGATGACCGGGGTTTCGGTTGAATAATCTTTATAAAATAAACCGTTGTTTATGGAACTGTTAAAAAGGCCGAAACTAAGCGGTAGGCTATTTTAAGTACCTTAATCCTGCCAATGATGCTTCAAACCAACCGTCAGCTTGACCGTCCAGCCGTACAAATTCGTTTGTGCGTATGCTCTGCTATCTAACATATCTTGCAGGTTATTTTGCAGGACTAAGATTTGGATTGCAGGCAGGCAAGTCGTGAACCTTTTCTTCCAAAGAAGTAGGCACGCTTTCACGGTACACTACTCAAGAAATGAGTCTTTATTCTCGTAGAAAATCAGTACTTCGCTACCTTGAAGAGGTGAATGAAGACAGGAAATGTTTTAGAGTTGTCTTGATTATCATTTGCTGTAGCTGGCTTGCCCACACTAAATACTGAAGTATCCCCTGTTTTAACCAGCAAAGTTAACGTTTCGTTTGTCGGCTGTAGTCTACTTTCTTCCTCGTCGTGTCAGAACTGTCTTCCTAAATCTGGCTAGTCTACAGTACATTTTTTCTTGTCACTTAAGAAAGCGAAATGCAATGAGTGAATTCGTGAAACGTGAGCCCCAGTCTATAACTGGTAAGCAAGTGTCTGCCACTGATTGAACGAAATGAGTTCACCAGTTTCCTTAATTACCAACCGTGAATTTTCTTGGTGTCCGTCACACAGATTTTGGTTAGGCATTAATTCTTATGGACGATTTGAGCTCCGCAGCATTTCTTGTTACAGCAGATGTCAACCTTTGTGTTGGTTGTTCCGTATATTTTAGTAGGGGTACTAATCGGACAACCTGAAAACTATTCATATAAAGTTGTCGTTGAGCACTTAAATATGATGTGGGGCTACTGGCGTTGTGATTAACACGCCAGTCTCAGGAAAACGACAATTGGAGTGCGAATTTCAGCTTGGACAAAGATATGCTCTACTGATGAGCTCTAATAAGAGCGAAACTCGAGCCTAGTGCTTCCTCACAAATTGCGCCGGCTGGAAAGCTTATCTAAATGCAACGGCTATTATCTAATGCGGGTGGTATTCAGTTTGAATTCATTTGAAGTGTGCATCACTCGCGACTGATCACAGTCCCTGCAGTTCCATGGACTTTTCAATGTAGCCGGAGATGAACTCCCTATCATGAAAGGGATATATACTATTGACCAAATTTAACAACAGCAACACTCGAGTTTGATGTTTCTTCTCGACTGTGGCTGGCTAAAAATGTTAAGTGATTGTGAAAGTTCGATCCTTTGTGACCGGTGCTCAGTTAACAATAAATTTTATCTTGTGCAGATGAATACTGTAATACCCTCTTTCATCGTGAAGCTGAATTTATCCGAACTGAAATTCGGTGCGCAATTTCCCAGTGTGGTTAGCACAGAAGCTTTCTTTCCGAGCAGCGACAATTGAATGCGGAGTACCTAAAAAAACACTGGGATTATGTTTATCTGTATGATTGATTTATAAATGTTCACCCGGGTATAGAATTCATCCTTCTAGGAGGCGAAAAAACAGGAACACAACTTTCAGGAAGGAAACAATGTCATTACGTGATTTGTCTTTGCAGAAGATGCACTGTAGTCGAACTCATTGTGGGTTTTTTTTTATTATCAGTGTGAGTATAAGCCACTTGTCATGTTCCAGTGATATGGTCGATTTCTGCGGACCGTATACAGTTTGCATCACGACGGCGGTTTGAAGACCGACGCAGCTAGACAGAAGTCGTCGTTCTGGAGGCTGACAAGACACTGATCAAGGTAGTTACAAACCTAATAAAGAAAATATTGGCAGGTTTAGGGTGTTCAGACTGACGAGTGTTCAGTAAACATCGAATACCATGCATGAATATTGTCAGAGTTACCTTGTCTACAACCGTTTCGGGAAGAACTGTCACTCTGGCGCGTTCGTTCTTCAGAATTGGCTTGAGGCAGTGAACGTACGGACTCCAGCGTTTGCTGTTCGAAGTGAAGGCTTGCGGTATATAACACATTGAACAAGTTAAGCAGAGTGGTGTGGAAATAAGAAAAACAAACATTTTGAACACATGTTTTAAAATATGTATTAAATCTGTGAAAACGACAAAATAACGAACATCAGTAGTCAGCCCTTTCTCGTCAACAATTCATTTTGTGAACAGGTCGGTTGACTCTTAAGCACTAACTCTTAGACCGTTAGTTGATGGTCATGGTTGACGTGCCACATATTTGATGTTCATTCATTTGAACAGCCCATAACTTATGTGAGAGATGTAAGATAGAGTTGCAATCTGAATGTCAAGCCAGACCATCAACCAAGCCAGTTCGCTTCAAAAATGCACTAGTAATTCGCTTGCCCCGTGGAAGCAAAGCCATTGTCTGAACGATGGAACATCGCGATGAAGTCCGCATTTTCACTACATTCCAATTGGCTTTACCTGGTATGTCGTAAGAAAATGTTGATGGCACTGTCCAAATGTATCCATCCCAAGATATGCGTTCTGTATGATAATCATTCAGGCTGCTTACCTTCGTAGAAGAAGACGGAAAAGTTGAGACAGATTGTGGACCTCTAGGTTTGATAGCACTGTGGGAAAAGTAGTCTCAAATGGATTGACTGTATCTTGATAACAATACTTCCTACGAATGGTTAAAAAAGGTGGTTGAAAATTCGATATGTGTTCGTTCGGTTAGACACGTATATTATGTAGTGCTTTGACAGGAAAATGAACTGATATTTAAAACCATGCTAAGGTGCTAACTTTCCACAGCCTCGTGGTCATATACTTATGATGAGTTTGGCCATCCTGTGATTGCTTTTCGAGATTAACCGTTATCTTTCTTATAACAACGTTTTCGATTCGAGAACCTTTGTGCCAGTAGGGCTATTTTGTATCAGGTAAGCTCATTTGAGTTCCACATATTGCACAGCATTAACTAAGCATTTACATCATGTTTTTAACAGTAGCTTTCATTTGATAATTAAATGCAATTATCGTCAGTTATAATGAGTATCATAAGGAACGAAGCTGTGCCATCAACATATGCATTTGCTACCAACTGCAAAATAACCTCTAACAATGGTCACCACTTGTAAATTACTTGTGGACCACCTGGCCTTAAAATGCTTTCTGCAAAATCTGTTTCCTTAGGTTTCTGTTGTCTAGTCAGCGTAGCGTTTAGAAGTTAACTAAGCTTGAATTCATCGTGGTTGACGTTCTGTTGCAGGTTGTCGGTCGTGTTACTCACTGAGCGGGGTATGTAAACCTTCTGATGTCCATCCGTCCGAGTTGTCAATCACCGGAAATCCAAGCGCTTCAAAAATATTCGACAGCGCCGAATGTAGTTTCTGCGTGATCGGATGTCGACGAACTGGTTCCGGTCGAAGTTGGCACCCGGTAGCTGATTTGTTAGTAATCAAACAGGCGTAATTAAACATTTCGGTTGTAGTTTGAAGGGGGGAAATAAACAATATGGCATTAGCGGTTCAATATTGGCCATAGTTCATACTCTCACGTAACCTCCCTCAGGATCATGGGAGCCAGTGGGAACATAGGTGTGCCCGTTCCTCTATGACGTGTTCAACAGTGAACAGTAAGGCTGGAATGATTGAGCGAACCATTATATAGTCAAATATGTGTGGTCTTATGGAGTCGGGTCACGTAAGCGGATCCGGATTGCTATCGTCGTGAGCAAAGTTTAGCGGCACACAAGTGCTGACCGGTTTCAGCGAAACCCTGTAAGGAATGTCAAATCTGCGATATATAGAGTGCACTACGTTTTGAAAATCCGCTGAGTTATAGGGCACTCAAAAAATCCAAAGCGTCTGGTCCATCTCATAGGTCTACACCATGCGCTAGTTTTCTTTGATTCTACGTGACATTCTGCGCTTACAAGTGAAAAAAATCGTCAGCGTTCTTTTAACTAATAAAAATGCTCGATGGTGGCCCCAGTCAAGCAGACACAAATACGCGGAATGCAAGAGAAATGCTGGCTGGCACGAGTTGTGCCGCTTGAGATAAGAAAAACAGGAAGGTATTGAATTATGCTGGCTGCTGATTTGAACAGCTTACGAGCACAGCTTGTTAACTGGAGGTTCGTTGGAGCATACCGCACGTATCAATGATCACATTGCGAAACGCTTTCCTGTAAAAGCCCTAGAAACCAACCTTCCTATTTTTGGGGCCACTCTCTTGAAAGCCGTTGTGGTTAGCAGTTTTGAATCCAAGGCAGCTGGACACTATATCAAGACCCTTATCTCTAGTTGATCGAGTAGAAACACGGAGCAACCTGGCACAAAGTTCCGGCACATTAAGTTCAAATTTCTTACAAAACAGTCACTGTTTAGCAACTTCGCGGGGCAGATTACAACTAATAACAGTTTTTACGGGTTATTTGAACAGCTTAAATAAATAATTCACTTGGAAAGGAATAAGTTCGGATTGTGTGGACGTCGCAATATTCCAGTCTCCCTTTAGGGAAATATGAGCAGAACATACGCGTTATATTTGAAGAGAACGACCACGATATAAGAACGGAGGTCATGGGCTACGTCACAGGGGGAGAATGTTTAGATTGACTTTGTGCCATAGTAACATTCAATTATTACCGAGAATGTCACGCTGCATGATCCGATCTTGTACAGGTAGAAAATGTTTGCGTTAACATATCAGTCACCTTAACTACAGACATTCATAAACGTATGGGATGAACTTTAACGTGGAGTAACAGATTTGTTGAGTGCACCATTGTTTGAAAGTTGGGTACTATGCAACCCCCAACCACAATGGTTTTCGTACATTTCTGTGAACGAGGTGGATAGTAATACGGTTGTCCGAATTAAACGCGGGTCTTCACGACTGTCTCATTTAGTGGGCTATTTTCAAACTCTACATTGAATTTCGTGTTGTGTAACACAAGAGGATTGAATCAACAGTTTACTAGGACTCAGAAAAGTGCATCTATGAAGACGTGTATGTAAAATATGAAATGAGACAGTTAGCGCTTCGAAGGAGAGGGGCTATTTGCTTTGGCAAGTAATGTACACTCAAGAATAGTCTACTAATGTCAGTAGAGTTTCAGGCTTCTTTGTACAAGGATTTCTAAAGATAGCGTTGCTTTTGTAATGTGGATTAGGGTAAAACTTATGGATATTCGTCTATAAAAATAGGCTTTCTGAACGGGTAAAATCGCACAGTCCCAATTTGACTCAGCGATGTTCCAAAAAGTGTTCATAACACGCACAGTATAATGTTAGCTTCTAATGAACAAAAATTTTCCATTAATAAATGCTAGTTCGTAGTCCACTACTTACCTGATTCGTTGATTTTAAACAGTTCGGAGAAGAAGTGTGGATTCCAAGAATGAAACCGTTTGCTAGACTCATCCTCGCGGTTTCCAAAGGAGAAGATCATCGCATTCAGCATGGCCGTTCCACCCAGCACACGCCCAGTCGGCAACAGTAGTTGCTAAAGTGTTTCACAATAAAAGACCTATCAAAAACTGCCGGAGTTATTTACGAGAACTGAAAAATGTTGCATGACGAATATGGTCGATTGGTGATACCACTCAAAATTCACTGGGGTCTGTACAGAGTTTATGTTCGGTAAGTGTATCTACGATAATGCACTCAAAATCTGTAGTTGGTCCAGATGACCTGGTTTTATTTTCATGCAATTATTCTTCTTTTCTTTGCTTAAGATGTTTGTCGTTGTAGTCTTCCCTTCTCAAATGATTTCAGTCATGCTTCCACTATGGACATGTTGACACTATGATCAACTACAAAACAATTCTAAGCTGACTTACGTGTAGGGTCGTAAATGTCTGTCTCTTTTTCAGTAGCTCCTAGAAAACTCCGGTGATGAATAGATAAGACCATAATCGAGTAGTTGGCCAGAAGAGGCTAGACAGACTATGGATGGATAGTTGTAAAATTGGATGAATTCACGAGTAAAGAGTTCAGTGGCGAAATCGAACCATACCTGTCGCGGGAGATAGGTTTACCATCAAACTGACAATTTTTCCACGTACTGAGAGTGAGCCCAAGGCTTTTCTGTGTTAAAGCCGTCGCCCACACTTAGAGCAACTTTGGCATTTCACATCATTTATGTCGGATTTATCAGCACAGAAGCAGAAACTGACAATAGGCTTGATAGGCAGAACGTGAAGGCACATCAGCAACCACTACTGACCGAATATTAGACATTTCGAAAGAACTGTTCCACATTTCAGTGACCTAAACAAGTCAAAGCACAGAAGCTACCAGCACACTAGCTTTTCAACCATGATTTGTGTTACGACCCCTTGAGAGAGGAAGGCAAGAACGGACAGGAAGACCGCGAGCAGTATCTCGATCACGAATGAAACGTAACGATATCGCAAACGACACGAATAATCGGAACGCAAGTACTCGGACCCAACTCTCGCAATTTAGAATCCCCCAACAAGATAGGAAAAAGACGGCCTTCAAACGAGCTTTACTTGCTGCTCAGCCCGAAGGCAAAACAGTGGCTCAAAACGGCCGTATTTATAGGTTTTTGGTGGCCTTGGTCCTAGGACACTGAACGGGCCCATCAGAAGCAAGCACGCGAACTCGAATCTTCCAGAATGATGGCGGGCATTCGAGTTATCAAAATAGAAGCATCTATTTCCCTTGGGAAATATAGCGAGTTTTTGGGAAAGAGTGCTTTCCCCAACAAGTTGATATCCTCTAGTGCTTTAAGAAATGTCTGTAGTAATATAATAATAATATAATAATAGCTTGCGCTACTTTCCAACCTCACCTTATTGGTTGACCTCATACCAAAAGTCCGAAGTGGGTTACAAATAGATCTTCTTTTAATGGTGAATGCATAGAAGATCCAACAAGCTATCTGACAATAAATTTAATATCAGTGATCGATGGGTTATTGGAGGGTTTGCTGAATGATTTGTCCTGGATCAAGGTGGCAAACCTCGTGGTGGTCACCAGAGTAAATTATGATATCCATAGGGGTTAAGGAGGTGTCTCCACCTTCTGACAAATTTGACATGGACCGCTGAAGAAAGAGTGCCTACTGACGTCAGTTGTCTTGCTTTTAGATTGAAAAAGTTGATCATTCACCTTCATTACAGAAACTCTGTAACTAAATCTTCCATTGTCAGACTGCTTCTTCATCAGTAGCAACATTCCACAAGGATTCATCCCGGAGACCCAACTGCCTAGTTATTTGTTTCTGCACCACCGAACGTTGGCTTGTCACTGATGCTAACGGCTAAAAATATCCGGCAAATTGTAGTGTGCATAGTATGTGCAATCTCTTCAGACCGATCAGGGCTGTCTTAATTAATCGACCGTGGATACCAAATCGTAACTCAACATGAACATATCATCAAAACTGTGCGAAACGCTACTCTGGCCGCAACATATTAACCATTTTACCTTAAGGACTTGACCTGTGGATGACGGCTGCAGATAAGTTGAACCTGCGGACAAATTACGCACGTTCATACGCAAAATCTTGCCAGCCACTTCAAGATCGCTGTATGTAGGTTGACCGAGTCTCCCTAATGACGGCCTCTTTAAGAAACTCGAAAGCGTTCAGTAGTTTTCGTCGTCTAACCACGGAAACATTTCTTGAATTTAGTTGTCTTCACGCTCCAACCATTATCTTCAAGAGCAACAGAGACCAAATTCATCAAGACCTGTCTTTCCCCCTCGTCCAGGGCAATTTCGAAAAATTCCCAGTTGATATTCGTTCTATCCTACGAAAATTCAGCACACCAATGACGTCAAACGTCTGTTCCCATATTTACCACGCTTCAGATAATCAGTTGCTGTCTGCACAAAACTCCCCGGAGGGGGCGATTTCAATCCACTTGGTGCTTTGTCCTCTGACACCACGTTGCGTGTTTGACTGATGCGTCGAAAAAATCAGAATGACGAACATATCGGCAGAACTAAGCATTCTAAAATTGAGAAACCCGATTAGAAAAACAAGACTGATAGGAAAACCATCACAACATGTACATTAGTGGTTGATATTGGGCGGGAATCATGCTGCTGTTCAGTTGACTAGTTCGATATTGCTTTGTTATCTTGTTTCATGCAATTCCATTGTTTAGACCGGGCGTACGTTCAAACAAACTGTTTTACTCACAGTCGTTTGCGCGCAATCGACGTAGTAGTTGATCGCTGCTCTGATTGGTTGACACTGATCAACCCTAGTCCAGCTTGCAGCAAATTGCATCTGAGGTTTGCTTGGCTATATATTTGCTAAAGAGGAAACTATCCCAGTACATTGCACTACCTTTTTTCCAGCTTTTACTCCAGACGAATACAGTCCGCCTCGTTTTGTTAGACTATAATAACGCCACTAAAGTACATGAGTGGTTACAGGTCGCGGTTGTACTGAACGCAACATCGAGAGTACTTAAACTGCGCGTTATTGTTCGAAGAAATATTTCGTACACTTTGGCCACACATGGACATCTCACTCATTTCCAAAGACGAAACAAAAACCACAAAACGGAAATTAAGGTTCAAGAGCTTAGACAGACTGACGCAAACCTGCAAATAATGAGAACAATCATTATCGAGATAGCCTCAGTGCCAGAGTAAATTGTTTGAACGCATGCGGGTTGTGAGCGGGGATTGTACAACGGTCACTTGGCATCTAACAAATGGAACCAGTTCGAACTCACCAGTAATGTAGTGGCGAAACCACGCACAATCTACTAAAAACTACCTCCTACTGACATATGACGAGCAAGCGATGTTAGTAAATCTCACCCCTTTATTTGCAAGTTGCCACGTAGCTCACCTTTTTCCGTAAACGTGTAATTCATAATTCAATATCGTTTAGTGTTTCCTGATACCTGAACATGACATTTCAGTATGTAAGCATACCATAATCTTCCCAGTAATAACGCATCAGGAAACTGCGAATGAAGTGGCTCTTAGCAAGAGAAAGTGTAAACATAAACATTGCCGACTGTTTTCGCTGTTCCAACTGGAGCCTTGTATGCATCCACAGCCTTTGTAGTAGGTTAGTTATGTACATCAAAACTCTCAATCCGTGGCCAGACTCCGGTGTGTAGAAGTGTTCGCATAACAAGCGTGATCACTTAAGAAAGGCATACGATAACATCAGCTAATCCACTCGGTCTATCTGTAAATTCCTTGGCGATCAAAATCGCTAGTGTTCTCTATGCCTATAGGTACACCTACAACATGGTGCTTTCATTGATGTAGTAGGGCTGTGGGACGAAAATAAGAGGGACGATCAATAAAATATGATGGAAAGTGAAATGGGGTTTCTGGGTCTAGGTTCTTGATGTTGCGTTACATTGCCGATCAAATCGATTCACCGTACCGATAACACTGAACCACAGTTTTGTAGTAAGTCCTAAAGCGGGATAGTAAGGCTCTGTTAGGCATGCATGTTGTACGTTTACATTATCACACCACTGCCAGATAAGAAAACAGTCCCACATAATGTTAATATTTGCCCAGAAATTCGAATATTTTCAAGAATATACTTTCTAGTTGTCCCACAAGGGCGTCAGGGTCAGCGGACACATTTATTTACTGCTATAGTGCATCTCGAGCAAGTCGTATCACATCCTTGCAGAGCGAATCAGCCTAAACCGCTTCATACCGCTTTGGCTGCCGTGGTGTGGTATAATGTCACCAATTTTATGGGTAAAATAGATGTTGGAACACACAAAAATTCATTGGTTCAGTGCCGCCTAACTAATCAACCCACTTTGCCCTCCTAACGGTCAAGGAATCATGCGACAAGTGGGAGTCGGGTGAACTGAATGTACGGAAGGCAGATTAAGAGTGGATAGATGCTGTGATTTGCTCATTTAAAAACTGCTAATTCCACTCACCCAGATGCCACAATTTTGCGTATGAATTATTCATTGAAATCCCGCTTGAAATGACCTAGCACGCGCTAATTTCTGTTGTACGCTAGAATTTCCGAACTACCACTACATTCAAACTGGGAATTAGAGAATTTCGAAGTATCTCGATTTCACATCTCTTGTGTCAGCTCGGATGGATCACGACCGTAACCGACTTGAGTAAAAGTGAGCTATCACGTACTGCGAATTTTCAAAGGTGGCTACTTTAGGAAATCCAACTTCACCTGTGAATAACCGGAGCTTAGGGGAAATATTGTCAATGGACTACCAATGGAGACATCGATGAGTTACAGGGAAGGTGACTTAGGAGATTATGAGTGTACTTTCAGGAATGATGGTTTGAAGATTTGGTTGGCAAATTTAGTGAGGTATTGGCATTCCTGTAAGTTGCATCTCAGCTCGTGACTGTAGAAATTTAAAAAGTGCCGCAGCTCAGGGTCTTTTACTCCTAAACTTACTTTATTCTTTAATCCCGCAGCCGACGCTGTTTGCGGTACTGTTTTGTGAATACGATCAATCCCAACCCCGAATAGCAGGGAAGCAGTTAACGGAATATCACTCAGCTTTCTTTGAAACCAGCTCATCTCCGGTCCAGCTTCCAGGATCAGAATATGTGGATTAGAAGTGTTACAAGAAGGAAGAGAACTTTTCGGTTGCCATCGTGATCGTAGAACCTGCAAATATTGGTTTTGTGATACACAGAGTCCAGGTAGCGCTTGTTCTCTCTGGAAGCATGGTCCTCCTGTTTGAATGAATTTCTGGAATGCTTCGACCAGTTTGCTAGCCAAAATTGAGCCAGCAGCGCCACTACCGACTGGGCAGGAACAAAATTGCAAACTTAATCAAGTGAATAAAATCGCTTGGAGAATAGTCTGTAGTGTCCACTTAAATTTGTAATCTGTTCTGTAAGCCAGGTTTGCAGACACAGTAATACCCTTCTCATAGACATACTCAAAGTGTAAAACAAACCAACACAATAGGAATTACGTGTTACACCACTGCGAAAGAAATATGCACAAAAGGAATGAAAAGAATGAGTGAGCCATAGTCATTTATGCAGCCCATACATGCAAAAGTTGCGTAATTTAAACAGCTTTGTAACAGCCTCTAGATGTCGTCTGCCGCAGCTATACAAGGGGTTGGTTTGAGAGTCGTGGTCGTATGATTTCTATCCACTCCATGATGGCTTGATGACCTTTCAACTCTACACAAATAGTCCCTAGGTGCATTTACAGTATAAATTGCAATTAACCATGCTTACACGTGAGTAATGCACATGTTCAATACTTCATTACAATCGGTAAATTCGACTTCTTGCTAACATGTGTTGTAATGTGAACTGACAGGTAACGAGCTGAGCAGCACTCAACCCTGTCTTCCGCTTTAGTCGGTGAATCGATTGAAGAAAGCCGACAAGCAACGGAATCACGTGATAGCTAACTCTAACCTGCAATAAGCACGGCGAAAACGTTTCTTGCGCTTCCCACCACGTACCTGGTTTTCAATATAGTAATGAACTGAATGTAATATCCATAATCTAATATATGCTTTTTTTGTTCCCCAAGTACAGTTTGTGGAAACGGACATGACACTTTCATGTTTGAAACAGCTGGCTCCGTTTCGTGCTCGAAACGATAGACTATATTTGTGAGCCCGTTGAGATGAATCGCATCATGTTGTCATTTCTGACCGATGTATCAAAGGAAGCTTTGCTGCTATGTAGTGAGAGTGCCAGTTTTCATTTTCTGCAGCAGTCCAGTCATCAAACAGACGGAGTAGCCATGGAAAATCCGTCTTTTACGCTAAAAATTGAGCACTAGCTAACTGTTGATGTAGGAAACTTGCCATATTACAAGCGTCACGTCGATGACATATTAATACTCGGCCGAAGTAATGTTAGGAGACGACATCATCGAAATAACCCAATCTGGTCATCGGTGACGGCTGACGAAATCGTTCATCAACAAAACACTGGCTTGCAAGTTTTTCCAGTTGAACCAACCAGGATAAAGCGTAAAGGTGGGTGTGGGTATTGTGCTGGCCCGACGAACCAATTAGAGTGCAAGGGCTATGAAAGTGACCATACTGGGCCAGTTAACCGTGAAGTGGCCTAAAGCACTAGAAATTAGTTCAACGTGTAGTTAGCTATGTTTGGCGAATATATTTACATGCATTTCATTCATTTGTCGAACTGGGAATAGGTATTATAATGTTTCCACGCAGTCGTGTTCCACCTGAATCCGCGCTAGTAGACTGCGTGAAACCGTACTGCAAGGATCCGAGTATAGCATCTCAGCTGGGATAGAACGTTCGACAGAGAAAAAAGCGTGTAACACCATATAAGCAGGTCATAGATGTACTGGTGCAGGGCCCAAATATTTTCGTCCTAACCAGAGGTTTACGTGCAAACTTGAGGCCAGCAACTACCTGCCATTTCTAGACACGCTTATAAGTCGCTGAGAAAATGGCTGGGTTAGAAGAACTGCTTACACGAAATCCACGTGGTCCGAGAAATAATTAAACTGCAGCAGCTTCATAGTGATCCATTATAAACCAACACTAGTAAATGCTCTGTTCACAAGAGCGAGGCGAATCTGTACTCACGGTTGACTTGTAGAAAAACTCCTGTTCTACAGTCAAATAGACACCGAAAACGTTCGTAGAAAGACAGGCTGGACAAAAGTACCACCGGAAAAGGTGGTCACTGTACAGTAGAAGACGGTCTACCTTTTTAAGGATTATTATACAATGCATCAAACATCACAGCGACTGAGGATTTCAACTAAGCGAACGCTCGATACAGCTGAGGTTTGTGTAATCGCTGGGATTTGTAAGCTACCAGTGTTTTCAATCAAAGGAGGTCAGCTTGTCGGTGTCACTTCAATTTGTGTTTATCAATTTGTATTTAACTCCGGAGAAAGTTACATAGGCAAAAACGAGAAATACTTGAATTCCAAACTGAAAGAACATTCATTTAAATGAGTGCAGAAGTCCGTTACTGGAGAACGGCAATGTTGCTGAAACACGTAAATAGCTCGTTTCCGCAGTCACTACGCACACCCTAATCACTGGTCACGCGATCGACCCAATTTGCGTATTCAGAATCCTGTTACGTCATTCCAACCCAAGATTCTTGCGATCGCAATCAATCGACTTAAGCCAGCTCTTTGCGTTCAGAAACAAATGTTCGTGAACTTTACTTTTCCCTGGGTTCAATGACCTATCCTAACCCGCATATTGATCATCCACCCCTCCATCGGTTTTACAATTTTGATAGTGACGAGCCAATACGAATATGCCCATTTTCGTGTTATAATTGCCTTGTTCAAACTTCCACGTTTGTCAGTTGGTCTTTCTTACTGCGTGATGCGTATTTGCACCGTACTTCACATCTTGGGATATACGATGTGTTTCAAGTTGAACCGGGTGAAAAGTTCGGTATGGTGAGCTGAGTAAGTAATCGTTTCAGCGGCTGAATTCAGGAGACCGTAACAACAGTTGAAGAACGGAGATCGTAATCTTTGTTTCGTACGGATAACTGATGGTCACGGATCACTGAAGACATTTGGATTTTGTGACAACTACCGTGTTGATGGATAATACTCCCGCTTGATACTTAAGTGCGAGACGTAAATCGCTCACCAGTCTTAACAGGATCGCTGTATGGCCTTACAATATACCTAAACACAGTTTGTTTTCGCTCCATTGGTCGCGTTGTCGAATGCAAAAATAACCAGCAGTGTCTTCAACCATACATGAAAATTCGTCTGTCTAAACTTTGTCACCCGTGGTCTATAACGCACTCCGTCCCACTTGTCAAACACATCGACTTACTGCCTCCATCGGTACAATGTATTTTCTGTTCATTTGGAAACCCATATGGTGTTGTCTGTTGATGATCACTAGATTACATAAATTAATTTAGTATCCGCGATAGTGGAAATTTTTAGTCCTCCATCCTAAAGTTTGGCCAGCTTTGTCTAACATTTGGTAGACAATCCGACAATCGAATACAAGTCAAGCCCAAAATCTGTCACACGATGTCCCGCAAATAATGATGTCCATCAAGGTCCCATCCTTTCACCACAGGTTTTCTCTTTGAGTGCTCAAATTTCGTGTATCTAAGAAAGGATTTAATATCAAATGTGCCGAGGGCCTCAGTTTGAAGTGTACAAATCAAAATAATCAGCAGTACGATATGTATTTTGAGACACTATTACTGAGCCGTTGTGTCTGCCACATTCCAAAAATCAGTACATAAATTCCCGAGAATGCCGGGATGTAAACCTTATTCTCACCAAAACAGTTTACAGTCAGTGTTGTCACTATCGTAGTTTTACTTGTTTCCCACTCAGCTGGTTGTAGACTTTTCGTTTTGACAAACTCTCTATACAGCTTCCTCCGAATAAGAGTTGAGATTTGATTTTGGTAGAGCTCACCTTTCCACAACCTAGGTTTGAACGCCACGTTTTCATGAGGTGATCGGTGCGCCATGGACCACCGTACGTTAGGTACGTCTGTTTTATCATACGCAAACTTTCAGCTACATTTGCTTGCTAATAGAACTCACATTGCCCAATCGTCTTGAAAAGAGATAGTACCTGCCCTGTTAACTCAAATCACTGACCACACGAATTGGTTTCTCAAGTTGAACCCACAAAAATCATTGTCATGTGAGGGATATTTTGAATGCTGGTAAGCAGAAGGTGGTTTTGGTTTATATAAAATGAGCATTCGACAACAGCTTTCCGACTCACATGGACTTTTCAGTTAACCCCTTTCAACAAGAAGAATGGAACACGAGTTTCGCTCTTGTTAGAGCTTGGCAGTGCATCACAGCCTCATCACGGCCAGAATTTGAACCGACTTCAATTCCATGGGGCTACCGTGTTGACCGCTACGTCAACGACTTCATATCACGCACAACGGGATTATAATGGCTGTACACCCAGCCACTTTAGGTTTCAAGTAATGATATTTTTATGAAGTCTTAACCTATAACAAGATGCAGTACATTCAGGTGGCTTTTGCTGTCCACTTACCTCAAGTTTACCTCAGCAGTTCGCAACAATAAACGCTTCTCAAAAGTCAGACATGTCATGAGTTGTATCTCTACTGCTAACTGGGTGTTTGTTCATCGTTGCATTCTTCTCCATCCGTTTTATTCTCATGCTGTGATCGTCGGTTAACCTGCTGCTGGCTCAAATTTAATATCTCGCTTCTTTGTGTTTATCTAACAACATACTTTACAACTTCTGAGAATTTTTTTCACAAATTATTTGTTGTTTACTCGCATACATCGCAAGCCAAACTTACTCAGTGAGTTCGTTCTTCACAAGCTCTTCCAAACCAGTATTTAAGGACGTTTTGCCGAGGGTTTCGGTTTTTGCGCGTTTATTCTCCTACTTTCTCAACAGTTACTTTTAAATGAATTCGGAATACAGTTACTCGCATATCTTAACGCGTCTTATTAGTTTCCCTTTTTCTCGTAAATTCGGTCTCGATCAGTTTTATTCAGTGTAACACAATGCTGTTGTGCATAATGGATCGATGTTGGCTTCAGACCATCTGGACCGATCGATGCGAGCAAGCCCACGCACATATCAGTGGTCATTTAGTCTGCAGATGGTCGTATTTAGCTTTACCTTTAGTTTAACGATGCTTGCAGGTTTGACGTTGGTCTGTTTTGAACAACAGCTTGCGCGTCCAGCAGCTAGCCTATCTCCGTATGAACTCCAGTCGGACTGCACAAGACGGGAATAGAACTTTCAGAGAAAAGCAATATGGCGGACAGGCGAAGCACAACGTCAAACTGTGTTAGACGCTTAACACAATGTTCAAGAAAACGCGATAGATCCTGAACAAGATCAGGTTTAGTACGGAAGTATCGGCGGATGTCGGTTACTGTTTCAAAACAGGTCTGTGCATTAACCATTGTTTCCTAAACTTAGCCTAACTTAAAAATCTTGGTTTTTTCTTGTTCCCCCACAGTTTTATGTAAGCCGTAGCAGATATCATTGATATGCTGCTGCCTATGTTAAAACGTAATTGACCAGCAGTTGAACACAGCATGTCACTGCACAGATAACTCAACAGGCCACCATGGTACTATTAGATAACACCAGTTCGGCCTTTTTCGTATCCACTGGGCCTACAATCCTCAAACATCGACCAATCTTGTGGGCACAACGGTCGTTCACGCAAATTGTGTCACTACTGAGCTGACCGACTGAATTCGGTAGACCTGCTAGTTAGACTCTCATCCACTGGTTCATGTTACCTAAGAGCTTCTTAGAGGTTGATGTGAGAAACCGAAATACCAACCTCCTCTAACAGATCTTTTCTTGCTGGCTTTCCAGATAACGACTTTCAGTCGCCCTATCACATATTGATGGTAAATCGGTCAAATCGATGTAAGTTGATTAATTTAGATTGAACACGACTTATCGGATTGTGACAGCAAGATATCGGATCAAATGTAACAGGACTTAAGAAGAAAGCAAGGTCGTTCAAGTGTGGCAACCAAGGTGGATTTCTCTTTAAATGCTCGGAGATCCAGATTTCTTTAAGTAACCAATGATCCGCGACGTAAAATGACCATACACCCCGGTGCTGTACCATGCAAAGCTGTCCGTGAACGACCCTGAGCCTAAGCAAACCCCCAGTTCTGGATGATTTATCTGTTTGTACCACATTGCAGAGCCAAACAGCCAGTGTCAACCGAGAAAGGAAGTGTATAGTCGAGTGATTGCGTCCATTCAGCACTCAGCACGACTCTGGTATTGCAGTTTACTAATGTTTCTCTCTCTCTCTCGAAGAGTTAGTGCTTCGTTCGCTTTTTCCTCTCTATGAAGTTGTATCTATTTACCAACCTGTTTCTTCATAGACCACCGTCAAGAACAACGGCAACCAATTCGTATTACCCACAGATACGTCTCAAAGCTGAAAATAATTATGTAAAATTACGTTTGTATACTGTCTCTCTCATACAATGGCGACTGCGTTCTTTCCATCAACAGACAGCATACAAACCGCAATCGTCAGTCTTAAAAGTGTTACTAACACCCACTGCGATACCCGTGTCTTTCGGTCCACCACTTAAAACGACGGGTGTAATCCTCGATTCCATTTCTCCAGATTGCTCAAATTGACCTTTGGCACCGTTTTGCGTTTTATAATCATTGTTACAAAATAGCGCTCATAATCCAAACACGGCGGGAACCAGTCGTGGAATATCCGACTGAAAGTGAGTATCGTAAATTGTTAGTTTCATTCCGTGTCTTCGTGGTCTGGTAACGATTTCAATGCATTTTGGTGCAACTACTTGTTCTCAGTTGTTGTGCTGTTGTGCGTCTGTTTTGCACTGTCACCTACCCAGGGGCCACACACTCATAAGTGTAAGATACCCAACTGGCATCCGAGCGGGAACAAACTGGCTTGGTTCGAGTCAGGTGGTAAACTTTTACTTCTATAAAATTTGACGTCATGTGGTGGGCGACAACTCAAACCACAGTACCTTGTGGTGAAGCTCATTGTCATTAAGAATGAATGAAGAGTCAGTGAAAAGCTGTGGTCCGCGGCGGACTGCGTCTGTTTACGTTAACGGTGTTTGAAGAAGTTGCGGCATAATTTGCACCTCACCATCAATGAAATCTAAGCTTGACCGTATAGACAGCACAGAAATAGAAAAATTGTCAACTGACAGTTTAACGAACAAATGAAACGAAAATGTGGGCGGCCGCTTGATCCAAGTCAACACTAGTACGGAGTCCTACGAGTCTTTTCGAAATATTCTAGGTTAAATTTATATATAACCTTGAACCATACCATTAAGTGTGACCGGTGTTAAAAACATAGAATATTGCTTACCGATAATATAATCAAAACGAGTGTTTCGTACTTCATTTAAGCGTTCCAATATGTCATCCTTGCCAACAGTAAAACATATCCTCAGTAAGTTAATTGCGTGGCAGATTATACATAGAAGCAGAGCACATTTGAGCCACCTCCCCACAAACATTTGTTGCGAGAGCTTACACTGATCTGGTTTCACTTGCGACTCCTCACTTTAGTGATTCTTCTAATATATAAAACTTTCACCCTGAATGCGAGTGAAAGTGAGGCTGGGTTCTGCGGAATTATACGCACGTCCTAATCGCCAATCGAGGACTGCAGGGATTAGCCTCATGTTTCTGAAGTTCGGCCGACTAGTTGATTGGACCAACATTATCACGTTTCTCGATTAATAGATTAGACGAAATTAGAGAGCTGAGGTGATAATTACACTTGAATAAATGCCAGGTTCATTTTATTGGTCTTACGCTTATTGGTTAGCACCAATTTTGCAGACTTCCAAAGAAAAAAGGTCCTACTCATTTTTTGTGGACCTCATTACCACCGGTGATTTGGTCCCGTTTAATAGTAAAATCGAAGCAGAACTAAGGGGCATCTCGTATTCAGCATTGAGTTTATCATAAAACTATATAAATCCCAGTAAATATAGTGAATACGATTAAAATTAATGACATTTGCCGCATCTCCCATCTAGACTGCGCGATAGTCTATGCAGTGCTTGCAAGCAAGTATGGTGGAGTGTAATTAGTCAAGCATGCTTAATGTGGAGTTAGTGCAGCATTATTCATGAGAGTGTGAATATTGTTAACGGGCACTGGTAAGATCGAAACACGAGTCCACTGTACGTTTCCGAAAGGCGCCATCTAACAGTAGATCAGAGTGCGATAGGTGAGAGCGACATGTAATTCACAACGAGAATAGTTAATTACTAATTTGATCAAAGTGGAAGGTGTAGCCTTTTTATCGTTTTCGTAGGCATTTGTGTGATATACGTAAGAGTAGCAGCAGCAGTGATGATTCTTTAGAAGAGACTCGATCATGAAAAACTGGAAATTAAGCTGAATTCAAACCAGCGAGAAAAACAGCATTCACAAATGCGCTAAGTGCTCTGTCAAAAGAGCCACGAAATTTAACACTTGGACTCTGTTATCCACCCGTCTCATTCGCTCATATGGAAGCCACCAAATGACCCAAGGACCGACTGCTCGAATAGAGTTTCCCAAGCAGCCCATGCTGGAATCCGTCAGTGCCACTTCTGAATTTGGCCTGGTAGCTAAGGTGGTAGGGTGATTGTCCGTGTGAGAATAGTCTCCGGCGCCGGTTTGAATGCAATTACGGTCATGATTTCCTACAATTAGGTCAATTCTTAATTTCCAAATATGCTGAACTACCCATTAGTAACAAAATTTCACTGCATGAACTGCACACCACAGTGAGGTTTGTTTACAGAAATCAGCAAGGTCAAAAGTGAAGGAGGTGAATCACTGTCCTGTAGTGAGAGATGGGGAGAAAGACTGACCAGTGAGTACCAGGGGTGTCTGTGGTTATCAATTGGTTGAAAAGTATTTACGCTTTCAGCATCATTGTGTGGGCATCTTTCCGAGATTGTTATAGGCACCTAGTTCACATTTATATGAAGATTGTTGGTTTTGGCGGCAATCGCTTCGGTTATTGTAGCTCAACTGATTTTATTCTCGGTTTGGCTATATCAGCCGACTTAATAAAAGCAAGTGTACGTGCCCATAAGCCTGAAAATAAGTTTAAGGAAGCGAAAACTTTCCAGTCCTCTTTAAGCATAAATTGGTTAATTTTTATTCGACTACTGGGAATACTCGAGCTGAAACAAAGCAGAAAACGGTCATAGGTCCTTACAATCCCCATAGTCGTTCTATCTGTTTAGCTACCCATAGATCAGATCATTCAAACACTGTTAAATGGATGTAACTTCGGAAACTGTAAATGCATCACCTTCTTGTGCGTAGTTGCAAAAGAGGTCGTTGTTCACTACCAGCTGAAAACCATTCAGGTTAAGAACGAATTTCTCAGCAGTACATGTCATCCAAAATGTCATCCCTCGTTGTTCATGAAACGTGGCCACTCAATAGTGGAGACCGACATTCGTAATTTATTCATCAGACATCAAATCGGATAGCAACTAGATCAGCTAAAGTGTCAAGGAATCGAATGTAAGAACGCCTTCGGTATGGCAACTTCCGGATAGGTTGGAAGCCAAATGCTAATAAAGAACTAGCTCAATTTTGGAATCAACACAATCGTCGGAACGATCCAACGTCGTTAATAGTTATGTCGACCGGAATTCCAAAAAGTGTGACCTGTAACAATGACACTCATGAGAGGGTATCACGCAGCGCATGGAAAAATTATGCCACTGTGACGGTTATGTGGCCCAGTATAACTGAAACACTCAAGTAACGAACTACGCTTAGATCAAAATGGTTGCTTACTCACGACTGAACGAAACTGAGGTTGGAATGACAGTAGAAATAAAAAGACGCCAGTCTAAGTGCACAAATTTTTAGTAAGCAACCTGAAGCGGCGCATATAGACACAGCTGGTTATCAAAGTACTCACATCTATGGTGAATGCCACTCACTCGCTGATTGGGAGTGTGCTCCACTCGGAATGATCGGTATGAATACTCCAGATGACACGCATTAGCCGAGTCTACTGTGCCACCTATTATGTTTAGTATTCGGAAATTCTTACTGTTACCAAAATCGCCCATCTAAAGTTTAGGGCAGTGGCGGATAATTGATAAACACCCAAGCTGATGGGCAGAGTGAACTTGAATGTTAGATATCAGTTCAAGGAATGCTTGAATTTAGGGACCGCCCAAGGGGACTTACCTACGCTAACGTGCCCAAAACATTTCCATCCGAGTATGTTTCAAGTGTGAACTATGTGATCTTCTGGACTACGCTCGGGAAACGAAGAGGAGGGGTACGACATTCTGATCACTTGGAATCTCTACCCACTCTGTTTGCAACTACTGGGCTGTTCTCTATCTAGATGCAAAGACCAGTAACACTGAGGTTTGATCGCGTGGCCATGGTCCGAACAGATTCAGGATCAGGCAAGTAACCTGCTGTGTAGACAAGGTTACAGATTGTTATCAAGGTCACAGGTGAGTCAGTTTACCTCATCATTTGTGCCGACTATTTTTGGGTGTACTCAGCAGTCCCGTCTGGTAACAGTCGATGTGATTTTCACTGTAGCTGCAAACAAAATAAAAAACAACAAGCACTTAGGTAAGGTCTTGCTTTCTGATACATTGTATCAGAAGTGATTCAATAGCCCGGATTGCTATTTTACTGCTGGGTCTATCCTGTCGCTGATACCTTCAGTCACTCGACTCCGTTTAGGTGGGATAAACGCCAATTTAGATTAAATTGGTTCTTTTTATAAATATTTCATTACCAGGTCTCGTTAGGTTTGGCGTATTCGACAAGTGAAAATTACTGAAATGCATACGCCTTGCGATATAAGACTTGTATCCGATTCTTTGAATTGGACCAGGGTTACCGAATGTTTTATCAAGCGCACAGTCGGTTAACCAAGTCTTGTGTGAATTTACGAAAGACCGTAAGCTGCAGTTTTTTTTGATAACTTGATTAAGTTAACCAGAACATGAGAATAATCGGCATGATCCATTGTACACAATCGAATAAAGTCCCAATCACTGTTCATTCAGTGCATCCTCTCAGTTCTGGCTTTGTCACTGACACACTTCATTGTATAGATGTGTGCTGTTTAAAACACACCTGGCAAACGACAAGCATATTAAGCTGCGACATCCCATTATTCTCGTGAAGTTGCATACCAACATGCACTTACTAACAAGTAATCGTCCACAACTTATTTTTTAACACTCGCATTTTACTAGGGAGCAGATAATCGAAATTACGCCGCCAAATTTGAGTTTGATTCATGGATTTCGTCACTTATGACAATTTCTATAATGCCATATTCCTCTAGTCCGTTTCGTGCGTCCTTGCTCCAATCCTTCCCAAGATAGAACGACGGGGTCGTATTCCTGGGTAACAGGTCTGAGGGTTACCATATGTACTTCGTGATCTGAGTTCAGTTCTACAGGTGAAATTCATTTATTACACAGCAATATTACAAGGCCGTTGAACTTGAACATCTGAGAGAATACTCACGTTTGTCGCATTGTTTATTTCGCCTTGCCAGATTTTTCATCTTTTTCTGACTGATATGAAGCACTTTTGTGTACTGACTATTCACTTACTTCACGTTGTTTGTAGCCTCCTGTGCGCAGCGATTTCCGAAATTCGTTAATAAATGTCCTTTGCAACTAAGTTTAACTGCCCGTTTAATGCAGAAATCGACCCAAAAGTGATACCATTCTACTGCCGACTGTTGATATGACTACTTCTGGAGATTAAACTAGCATAAAGCGGTTAACAGACATGTATGTGCATGTAGATGAATTTTTTGTTGTATTCAGTCAATGGTCAGCGCTGACCGTATAAGCCCGCTGAATTCAAGACAATACTTACTTGCCATAGGCCGCTATCAAGGGCATCCTTCATTCAGAACCATGGATTATGCATCCATTAGCTTGTGATAGTGAATATTTCGAACGACCAGAAACATCGCGTTTAACTCAACAGAATCTCAAAAAGAGGTAGACATTTTCTCACTACCCTTGAAAACCAAACTTCTTCGCTTAGCAAAACCAGTATTCTCTGATTTGTAATCCATTGTCATTTTTTTATCACAAGTCTGCTAAAGAAAGCAATCAAGAGCAGACGTACTCAAGGTATCTGTGAGTTCAATCTTTATTTCCGAATGAATAATTATAGGTTCAGTTATGAAACTGATTAAACACTGGGCTTATCTTACACCATCTACAAAGTAAGCCGGTACTTTTGGGAAACTTCGTTATCCATTTCTTGTTTAATGTCTGTGTGAGGTAACAGGGTGCGAACACTGCTGCGAAGATGACTAAACTCGTTATGTTGAATTTACGTCGGCTTCTGAGTCACAGGTGTTAGTCCACATGTCTGATTCAATGCACTGGATAGTTTAGTCCTACCAGTCATTGTTAGGCTTATCGCTGTTCAAACCTATCAACGGTTCCCGCTAATTCTAGAGATGTACATCACTTGCTTGATAATACTGGCGAAGGTCAGCCAGTTACCTCACCGTCCGATTTTAAGCGAATATATTCGACAGAAGTACAGGGACTGAAATGAGTTTAAACGAGGAGTTACTGATTATGTATTGTTTAGCAATTACTACCCGATAGCCCGGTAGGCAAGAACAGTCTAGCAAATGCGGAATTTTAATGGCAATAAAGGCAATGATAGTCGACCGAATACAGTCTTACAAAACACACGCATTCCAGTAATGCCAGAATATTGCTTAGCAAGTTGAAAAACAACCGAGACTTCGACTTGACTCAGAAGTCCCAGTTGCCGGGGATATCGGTTGCTGTTTTGAACGGTCACAGCAGCGCGATACGTGGCCATGTTTCTACAGGTAACATACACATGTTTCCCAGTTCAGTGATTGAGTAGGAGTCGAAATGGCCACCCACAGCATTGTTGACTGGACTTACAAATTTGGATGGGGCGAATTGCGCGAACTGGCTTGCAGTTGCACTGCGTGCATTCACCGTCTGTAAATAAAAGTTGTGTTGAATTCTTTCAAGCCGACGGTATAAAGTTTCACGACAGTGTTGGAGTAGCTAAATTGTTTATGAATGTGATCTCCGGATTTCCGAAGCTGTTGACCTGTTCAGTGTAGAGTACACGGTGCGTCACAAAATCTTCACCACAATGTTGAACGGCTGATGATGACATTTCTGTAGCCGAACGTCTTCGGACGAAGATTGATGAACTGTCCGTCCTAGAACAAAACAAGAAAGGCAACGGGGCCCAAAGAAAAGTCTACAGCAATCTCCGCTTGGATGTAATGCTTTACGGTACAGTGCAATTAGCGTCTGGAAATGATGGAAGAACTATCGCACACAGCTCTGAATGATTAAGAACTTCGAACCAGTGACCCACAGTGTTGACAGAAATTTTGCTCATCGTACCTCTACGATTGTCTTGATGTGGTCATCAGTCTTAAGTGCCGCTCGGTTGCAGAATGTCACATGCACGCAGGCCGGACAAGCTAATTGAGGGTAATCAGTTAAAAAGCAGTTAAATTCGTAGGGTTATGCGTCGCACTATCGATTGTGAAGTAGTGAGTAGGTAGTGAGGCACGCCCCCATGAATACAGAGGAGAGCCATTTCTACAGTTGCATTACTGCTGTGTCCAATAGTAGATGGCAACTGTCAGTTTATCGTTCATTATAATCGAGAAACTTACTGTGCCTCTAATAGGTGTGAGTATGCTTTGGATATATTAACTGCAACAAGTAGTCATGTTAATCAGACACCAACGTCTTATTCATTGCTTTCCCAGGTTGGACTAACCCTCATTACTAAATCACTCAGACGTTTTGGACTTCACCACGGGAAAGGATCTAAAAACAATCGTACAATGTGCTCCAATTTAGGTGTAGCTTTCGAGTCAAAGACGATAAGCAGGGTGGCGCTAGCTAACACTATCATCCGTACTAGTGACGTCACTCGAGCTGGCTACCGTGAACGTTGGTGTCAAAGTAAACAAGTACCGGATATAAAAAGATCTGCAATATCTCAGTCCAGAATAAAAACCAAAACTCCGCGCAGGAGTGTAACAACATGAGACAGATTGTTTTAGTCCTACGGAATTACGTTTTCGTAAGTGCAGACATTCAGTATGACCGAACGTGTGTGTGAACGGTGGGGACTGGTAGGATAATGTGGGTCACTCGATTAAATAGGTAAATGGGTTAAGAGTTCGAAATACAGCTTATGAGTTTATGTACATGGAACAGCAAGGAGGTGAGTTCGTAGCCGTCATTAAAACAAGAGCGAGAGAAATGTTTCAACTGAGGTGATTCACCGTTACCTTTTCCCGGTTGACGGGTCGTTACATTGTTGGAATCGGATTGTCATGGCGACAAAGCATGTACAGAGGGTAATAGATATCTACCATTGAACAGCCCCCTCAAGTCGTTTACAAACTCCATTGGCAAGTTTGCAACAAACGAAAGAAAGGTATCGACGAGTAATCGGCCGTTGAAATTCACGCAATTTTCTAGCTGACTGAGCTGTATGCCGGCGTTAGTGTTATTGACACACTGGATGTGCAATCACTTCTGAGCGGGTGTAAAACCAGTTGCACGGAGAGCTTTCGTGAACCCGACGCTGATGTTGCTCATCCTTACTCAAGTGTACTGGGCCACGACGTTTTACTACCACGCACGGCCCTCTTCAATTAGCTAGAAACTTCTTCCATCCGGGTCCAATTAAAACTTGAATTTGCAGGCCACTATGCTTTACTTACGAACCAGGTTCAGACACAGTGTACATACCAAACCTTTGTAGCTGACTATTTCTCCTAGATCTCATACACTTACCAGGCTCTGGTTGGCCACCTTCCAAGTTTCCGCTAAGTCACGTACATCCACATCTTGGTCTCTTAAACAGAACATTGGAAACTCCGTTAGGAACAGTCATTAGAGCATCATTAAGCCGAACGGGAAAAACAGCGGTGGACCTGGACACAAACACCAATTTCTGCAGCGGGACCGCCAAGGTCCCAATCATTATCAGTAACCGGATCTCAGCACGTCCATACGGGATAAAACAAATGGCAGTCACAGTCAACGGGAATTGGTTTAGGTGAGGTCTTATCATAAAGAATTTACGTAGAAACACGTATGATAAAAAAGTGGTCTTCAAGTCTTAAACAAATTGCGGGTACCGATAACGGGACCGTCACAACAGGTCGGATTGCTAAACTGACGGGAGTTCAGATCACAGCCGTAACAAGCATATCCACCAATGACGACATCTAACGAGAGCGAAACTCGACTCTAGTGCTTTGTACGGACGGGGGCGTCGTCGCCATTGCAATACACTTCAATATTGATGGCTTGTGACTGACCAAGTCCAGAAAGTACACTTTATGGCACATCTTATGCCGTCTGTGCGAGCATTTTGTGTCGCAACCCTTCATTGGTGGCGTCTCCGGTGGAAAAGGCAAACCGGAGGACGTCAGGTATCTTCTTGTCGTTGCTAATGAACTGCATGGTGTGCTATCAGCAAGTATACAGTTTGCGGGGACCAACGTGAGCGTATACCTTAAGGCCATCATCTGTAATACGCCGGTTTGTTCGTTTGTTAAACGAATAAGTAGCCTTGGTGCGTATTATGGCTGTGATAAATGTAACCAAGAAGGACTGTACTTCAATCGCAATGTAACGTTTACTCCAAATGACGCTTCCGCAAGAACCGATGCTACTTTACGCACCTCACGTTCAGCGATCTCCTCTCCTTTCGGTTCCCTCCCCATTGATATGATACGTTGTTTCCCAATAGACT
>QNGE01006670.1:0-29453 GCA_008508345.1 Paragonimus westermani
AAAAATGAATGCATTTTTTTGGCTTAGTGACCGAACGTGTGGTCATGCCAATAATAACCACAGTCGGTTTGGTTATTGCTGTCGGACTCCGGGACAATCTTCCAGATCGGCTTTGAGGTTTGTTCTTCCGATAACTCAGGTTATAAACGAGTGACTGTACCCGTTTGATCAGAAACTTTATCTGATTACGTAATTAGTAATGAGTTTAGCTGATAACTATTGCTGCCAATCGAGAATAACGTTAAACACCTAACATTTTGTCAGCTGCACCTGCTAGCTCCTCTAAAATCCCAGCGCTGGTGAAAGTTGTCAAGATTTCACGCGTCGACGCCAGTAGATTGTTCATCCGGAGCTGACAAGAAATATTGTCGTTCACCTCTCTATCTCCGAAGAGGTGTCCTACATACCGAAGGAGCTGGAATGACCTGTAGTTAATTAGCTCCACTCCCGAAAATTGTTAATGTGACTTCCATTGCTGAGATACATGTGCGCAGTCAAATAAGGCGTCTTTCAGCTTATTGAACGGCTGGTCTTCCGGCATAATATCGATGTTTCTTGACTTTACTGTAATGCTGTCTTCTTGCTCCATGGTTCGTGTGCCAAAGCTTCCCCAGCCCTGTGCTCACGCGGATCCGAAGTCGTAATGAGAAAGTGGCGAGTCTGTAAACAAACCTTGTTTATTGATTTACTCACCGTTCACAAGCGTAATTCAACACAACAAGCAAGGGAGCGATGGGGTTGGACATGCGAGAACATTTAGCACAACCGCACGACAGCCATCAAAAGAGCCGAGTGTCGACAGAAACACCAGTCAACCTTCAGAGTTCAAACAGGTTGGTTGAGCGGCGTTCCCAGCGGTAATACCTAAAACGTTGTTATCTTGGTAAAAGAAGCCTACAATAGTGAAGATGTCGTGGATTCATTTTACAGCCACGAGTATAGCTGTTATACTCCCGCCAACACACTAAGTTTGATGTTGGTGGTTTGTAGTAAATTTACATTCACAAGATAACATGAACAGGTACAGTGGTACCAGTAAGGTAGATCTCACTTCGCAGGGAGTTTAGGAGTTTGGGGACGCCGTAGATGATCTCATGATAACCTGTTTGGAGTTCTCTGTCTGAATAGATTGAACGATGTGGAAATACAGCACACTTTGAGATTCAACGCACCTTGTTCGAAAGAGACCATCAGCTGGTGTGAACTGGAGACAGATAGCTTAATTTGCACAGAAGCCGTAATTTACTGGACTGAATCTTTTTCGTCTCTAAAGGTAGAAGACCATGAGTTTCTGGCTTCTTAAAAGACAGAGTAAACACGTCAGTTCTTATGGTGATTGGAGGAATCACAGGGAGATGAAAGTAACTAGAGCGTAAAGATACCATGAGTTTGTTAATCTATGATAACAAATTGCTGAGAAAATGCTCTCTAACTCGAGCTCACTGATTTGCAGTGGTCACTTGTTGCCTGTTGAACAGTCCATGTAAATTCCATCAGTGACAACAAAACGAACGGATGCAAGCTAACGTTTACGGATTCCAAGCAAAATATTAGCAAGTACATAGAAACCCAGCATCGCCTCGCTGGAGTTCTTAGTGGTTTGCCATTAGTTTGTCGAATGAATTATGAAACCTCCTCTAGAGGTACCCTTGAAATAACTCGGTGTACAACCCGTCACTCTCTTCAGAGCTCTTCTGCACAATTAGCCGAAATCAGCATGTTTTCTGGTGATAGTTTCAAACCTGTGCACAACCTATCGTTGCTAACTTTACTCAGACGCAGCTGAAGGTCCCTCATTTAGGCTGGAGTTCAAAATACCACCCAAGCATGTCAACAAGTTGAGCGCACAGGTTCAATTTGAATACACGTATGACCAACTGAAGGAACTGTTGCCCACATCTCCTGATGCGACAAGTTGGTTCCACGCAAAATTGGTAGATACCTCCAACCAGTTTTATCGGCACCCATTCACCAAGTGTACTGTCTAAAGCAGGAACACCATCGGGTCATGAAATAACTAAGAGAAATGGAACACCTGGTAATCCTTAAACCGGATAAAGGTTCCAGTGTTGTCGATATCACCAACGACGGGTAGTTAAGTGAAATGAAAATCATTTTGGAGGAATAGAGAAAGTTGATAGTGGATCAGGTAGCAAAAAATAACATATTGTTGAAAAAGCAAGTTGCAAGACAGCTTCAGATAATGTTGTTACATGGACAAATGTCTGAAGCTGATTATGGACAGTTGAAACCAGTTGGTGCGTAAACACCCCGATTGACAGATGCATCAGAAGTACACAATATCTACGCCGGAATTTGAACATGAACAATCCTGCCTACTATAAAGTTGCTCGTTAGCTAGTGCGCATTTTGGATTCCATCCACATAGTTTATCCCCACAATGTTTGAAGTACTCTTTTAAATTGGACGAAATCTTAGAAGGCACTTCGGTAAGTATCGAAGTAATGTATTCCACGGGTGTTGATTCTCTTCATGAGACGGTTGATTTTTTGTGTGACCTTATATCTAGTCAGAACTGTGATATAGGTGTTCCACTTGAACATACCTCAAAAATCTTATATTGCTTTGCAGAAAACCATTCGTTTTGATCTTGAGGGACTTGTTTACAAACAGACACACGGTGTTGTTATGGCTAGTTCGTTAGGCCCAGCACTAGTGGGCACCTTCTCAGGAGTGATTGAGTGACAATTCTCGGATCGTACAGCTGAATCCCCATTGTACAAAAGATACATTCGTGATACTCTATTTGTTACTGATGTCGTTCATTTTGATTTGCTTTATACTTCCTCAATAATATTCACCCCAACCTATATTTGTCTCACAAAGTTGAATCAAACATCACTTCAATTGGTCCGGATGTACTCATCACTAAACATATGGATGGCATGTTACAACGCTCAGTTCACCGTAAGGCGACATAGAGTGATCAATATCTTTAGTTTTCCAGCTTTGTCGCTACTGCATACAAACGGGGTTTGGTTAAGACACCGTTTCATGAAGCTAGGCGTATGTGTACCCCGGACACACTGCAGAAAACACAGGAGTTATTGAAACAAAATTTAATAACAAGTGGATAAACAGATAAATTCATGGAAGCACATAGTACAGTGAATAAGAACACCAAGTCCACAATCATTTTTCAAAAGAAGGGTATTTTTCCATTCTTGTCATTCAAATGTGACCATCTAGCCAACGACATGAATAAAAAATTAAGGTATGATCTGACTGGAACGTATGCGGCTGCGAACTTGCGCTTGTTTCGAACCAACAGAGCACAAGCTTTCCGCAATCTTGATAGCAGTTTGCTAAATTCTTCTGTCTCTCATGTTGTGCACCAGTTCACTTGTAGTTGCAGTGATGTTTACATAGACAGAACAGATGGACAGCTATCACGGAGAGTCGCTGACCACATCCCGAAGTGGTTGAAACAACTGATGACGCACCAGCATCAACCTGGTGCACTGACGACATGAAGTCCAACGCCATTGATCGCACCTCATAACAGCGGGTCACCAAACTGACCCATTGAACTCATTCGACATAATTTTGCGCAATAGAAACGCAGTTATTGCCTTTCAGCGGAGCGATGGTTGTCCGNCAACCTAACGCTTGCTTGAATTCTGAAGGTCGACTGGAATTTTCCGTCGACGCACTCTTCCACTCTGGCGTCTGCTGTGAGGTTTTGCTCAAGGTGCTCTCACGTCCAGCTCTCCAGCACCCCTTAATTGTTACGTTGAAGTCTGTTGTGAACGGTGAGTAAATCAATAAATAAAGTTTGTTTGCAGATTCATCGTTTTCTCCCTGCGACTTCCGATTCACGGTAGCATAAGGTTGAGAAAACTCTGGGCGTGCGAATTCAGGATCCAGCAATACAACCGAAATGTATCCGTGATCTCACACAGCATTATAAACGGCACTATTACACAAGTCAGCCAGGGAGCCATCGATGTACGACTAAACCGGAACTGTGTGTGATTCGAGTCCTCGCCACACAGTCACATGGCATAGGGAAAAACAATCACACAACATACATCACGCGAATTTTCTTAACAGCCTAGACACAATGTGTAACTATGAGTTTTCGAACTATTTTACACGTCATACCGCAGGCAGGCCGGTGAAATCTCGAGGTCGCTGCAAAGTGACACTGTGACACAATACAAAATTTGTACACATTGACTTGCTGTGTCCTTCATTTTGTGCGACCACTTGACGACAATGTACGGATATTTTAGCTCCGTTGTACTACGAACGTCATCGTAGCTCCAGTCGTGCTTCAGTAGACCAAGGTAAATTCACAACACCCCTACCCCTCTGACACGGGTAATCCGGAATGTGATAATCGTTCCGGATGCCTGTTAACACCCTTCATGAGTTCAATTTTTCGGTTCTAGTAACTTCATCAGAGCAGAAAGAAGACAAATAATACAGCATGTGATCTGTTCGTTTACTTTCGTTTGTAGCAAACGGAATACATCTCAGTTGTGTTATTTATGCAGTTGAGGACATTCAACTTTGGCTTTGCATTTTTCATAATGACCAGCAAATTTTGGAATTTGTACTTTCTGACACTGTTCTACATCTATATAATTGTAATTTCCCTCATAATTATGAACCGCTTACTGCGACTAATTCGTGGTCTCTTCCTTGTTACCTGCACTGGCGTCTGCAGGTCTAGTTTGATTTGTAGTCACCAACCCCGAGTATTGCTCTTGTGCTCATTCTTCACACTCAATTCTCCGAACGTATCGTGTACTGATTTTGCTGAAATAAAAATGCTACCTCCGACTCCACTCTTCTAAACCACCTTGAAACCTAGGGTCCACTTTTCGTCCTTCCTGATTCCCCGGATATATTTAGCCGTGGCGTGTCACAACAGCTCGCTCACAGAAAATACAAACCCTTCGTTTTTTCGTTCCAGACGCCTGCTCAATGCCAGGTCGCAGTATTAAACTGTTGGAATAGACTTGCTCGCCACTTACCCAGGTATTCATCATTTCCATCATGTGCTGGATGGTCGTCTGTCTACCGTGGTTACGGATCACAAGTGCTTTGCATGTGTACTTGATTCCTCGTCCGACACTTACTCCTCCTGGGAGGCCAGACACCTGGACTATGTTTTGCAGTTCGTCTGCGACTTTCTCATCTTTCAGGTGCCTTCATTCCGTCGTTAACGCTCGTTCACGCGTCCACGCGTCCACGAAAGCTTCCTTAAGCGTACTTCCACCGACATTGGGAACCTAGGTGCGGCGCAGGTGCGATAGCCAGGATTTAAACTTCCATGAAGCGCTACTCGTTGAACGTGTGTGCCATTATGCTATCCACTGCGAAAGAAACTACCCTCTATGGTATGACTATAGATATTCCCACACCTGTGGTGTCAATCGCTCCCCGATCTACTGCCTTCATCCATATTCCCAACTTTTTGCACCATAGTAATTACGCCCCAACTAAGCTAGTAATAGACCGAATCGTCTGGCTCATGGTTAACTACAACTTTTGCAGTCAGGCACGTACTTGCTTACAGTGCCAACGTTCCAATATGTACAACCGCACACGAAGCTTGATTTCCTCATTCGATCTGCCAGGTACCAGGTTTTTAGCGTCCATATATATTTAGTTGGGTTCTTGTTACCTTCATCTGGCTACGTTAACATCTTAACCTGTGTCGACTGTTTTCTCAGATCTTCAGACATTATCCAACTGAACTACTGTTCACCAGAGGTTGTCGTGAATGTTTTTCGGAACGTCTGGTGGTAAACTACGGATGCCCCACAATCATTACGGCGGACTGCAATTCATCTTTCGAACGCTGAGCATTCGAATTTATGGCGAACTTTCCTGAGTGTCGGCACATTCGTACCATCTTCCTCAAATTGCCCGGTAGAATTCTTCCATGTGTAGCTTAAAGCCGTGATTAGTGCTTGCGCCAATTCAGCACAGAAAAAAGCTATTCTCTTTGTAATCCTGGGGATCCGAAGCACACGATAAGCGGATCTTCAACGCATCCTAGTAGAAATGGTCATTGGCTGTTCATTACGTCTGCCTGGTGAATTCATCTTGTTACCACCCCTAGTAGCACACTGGAACACTCAGCCGTTACCTGAGTGATCTTTGAGTGTTCCTTTTGGAACACTTCCCAAAATTCCTCGTGTCTAGGTATTGTGGATCATTTCGCATGTGTGAAGGGTAATAAAAATAAAACACACCTTATTTGCTACTCAAAAGCGTGTGAGCAGACCTACGCCACTCATGTAAATTTTGTTTTATCGAACCACTTCACATTTATGGTGACCGCGCCAAAGGAGCAATTTCAGCCATCTTGCTTAATTCGATACGTGGAAAATGAGCATTAATGAATCGAAAAGGCCGGGGGCTGTTCGCGTGCCAACGTTTATCGTTTGGCCTAACTAGTGCGGCAGAAGCGTTCTGGAGGCAACGTTAATACACCCACGGTTTTCGTTGCAGGGGAGGAACAACTGATTCCTCCAGTTTTGCAACACTTTCAGGGTGAACGATATTTTCTATGTGAACTGAAAAATCTGGATGAACGTCCACTTGCAACCACTTCTTCGGTCTTGGAAAGTGTCATGGGGGATTCCTTAACGGAAGCAAAGTCCACTGATTATGTTCTTCAACCTTCCACTACGACGAGTACTCAAGCAGTCGTTAGTGATGCACCAGCCCGAGCTTTTTTCCGTCAGGTGAAAAATCACACCGGTTACCACTGTTGCGAAAAATGTACTGCACCGGGAGTGTACGTGAACCGCAAAATGGTGTTCCCACCTAGCAATTATCGCTTTGCGCGGTTTCGTACGATCACCAAATATGCCCACTCCGCAGATCTTCCGACGGATAGCGGAAAGGATGAATGTGCAGCTGCAAGGTGACAGTGCACTTATGGATGATGCGAAGGCAACACTCATTCCGATAGCAGCGAAAAAACAGGGTGGATTCATCCACGAAAGCGTATTGTACTGTGACGTCAAGCCGAACAACGTGGTGTTGGTGGATGGACTACCCGCAGTAACCACCGGCTTCTCTGGAAGACGCATTTGCATACAGCGTTTTGCAACCTGTTGCGATTTTTTGACAAGATGTTGCCTTCCAGCAGACTCTATATATTTCTGTGTTCCTGTATATCCACATCCACATGCTGGGTGGACCGTGAACGTATCCAGTGTAAAGAACTGCTTTTACCATTAAAGGACAGTTATGTATTTTACCCAGTCATGCACACCTGGAAATTCCTCAGTAGAGGGATTACCATCCACGAAGCATCACAAGTTGCTCTTGAGTGGAATGACAGCACCCACTGGTTCGAAGCTGTACAAAGTCAAGATGCATCGCGCAACAGGTATGTGCTTTTGATTTTCCCAACATTGTCTAGATGACTTGCAGCTGGCTTACAAATGCCAACGAATACTGGAGAAATTGTCTGACATACCATCATCGGACGCCACGGATGTAATGGGTCGCGGTGGCAAACGTAAGAGGTACAGTGAAGTCGCATTACTTCATATTTGCAGACAACCTATCGTTCGTTCAGACTTCACGTATGAAGTGGAAGAGAAACGAAAACCTCCAGTGTACAGCGTCGATATCGACTATTCTCCACCACCACCACAATTGGAGAATATGTCGCATGCATCTCAATCTCAACTACGATGGACATTGGGGTCACTGGAGAACCTGCCCTCTTTCTCCAGCCCTATTGCTTCCAGGTATGTNGCTTACTGCGACTAATTCGTGGTCTCTTCCTTGTTACCTGCACTGGCGTCTGCAGGTCTAGTTTGATTTGTAGTCACCAACCCCGAGTATTGCTCTTGTGCTCATTCTTCACACTCAATTCTCCGAACGTATCGTGTACTGATTTTGCTGAAATAAAAATGCTACCTCCGACTCCACTCTTCTAAACCACCTTGAAACCTAGGGTCCACTTTTCGTCCTTCCTGATTCCCCGGATATATTTAGCCGTGGCGTGTCACAACAGCTCGCTCACAGAAAATACAAACCCTTTGTTTTTTCGTTCGAAACGCCTGCTCAATGCCAGATCGCGGTTTTAAACTGTTGGAATAGACTTGCTCGCCATTTACCCAGGTATTCGTCATTTTCATCATGTGCTGGATGGTCGTCTGTCTACCGTGGTTACGGATCACAAATGTCTCGCATGTGTACTTGATTCCTCATCCGACACTTACTCCTCCTTGGAGGCCAGACACATGGACTATGTCTTGCACCTTGCCTGCTATTGCTTCATGTTTCATGTACCCTCATCCCGTTGTTAACGCTCTTTCACGCGTCCACGACAGCTTCCTTGGGCCTACTTCCGCCGACCTTAGGAACCTAGGAGCGACACAAGTGCGATAGCCTGGATTTAAACTTCCACGAAGCGCTACTCTTTGAAGGTGTGTGTCATTATGCTATCCGCTGCGGATGAAACTACACTCTATGGTATGACTGCAGATATTCCTACACCTGTGGTGTCAATCGCTCCCCGATGCACTGCCTTCATCCATATCCCCAACTTTTTGCACCATAGTAATTACGCCCCAACTAAGTTAGTAACAGACCGATTTTTCTGGCTCATGGTTAACTACAACTTTCGCAGTCAGGCACGTACTTGCTTACAGTGCCAACGCTCCAATATGTACAACCGCACACGAAGTCTGATTTCTTCATTCGGTCTGCCAGATACCAGGTTCTTAGCGTCAATATGTATTATTTGGGTTCTTGCTACCTTCATCTGGCTACGTTCACATCTTAACCTGTGTCGACTGCTTTCTCAGATGTTCAGACATGATCCCACTGAATTGCTGTTCACCAGAGTTTGTCGCGAATGTTTTCTCGGAACGTCTGATGGTAAACTACGGATGCCTCACAATCATTACGACGGACTGCGATTCATCTTTCGAACGCTGAGCATTCGAATTTATGGCGAACTTTCCTGAGTGTCGGCACATTCGTACCATCGTCCTCAAATTGCCCGGTAGAATGTTTCCATGTGTATCTTAAAGCCGTGAATAGTTCTTGTGCCAATTCGGCACACAGAAAGCGGATCTTCAATGCATCTCGGCAGAAATTGTCTATGGCTGTTCATTACGTCTGCCTGGTGAATTCATCTTGTTACCACCTCTAACTTTTCATTTCCCTCCGAACTTTGCTAGCGCATTATATCGACATATGCGGTGTATTCAACCTACATCTCCTTGTAAAGCACAGTAGACCAATGCAAATTTCGAAGGATTTGGCCATCTGCTCACCCGTACTCGTTTTCGGCAAAAATGTACGGAAACCGCTTCAACCACCCTAATCGGGCCACTTCAAGATGCTTCGCCGATCACCGAAGGACCTCACGACTGGTCGTCATGGTTGGCTCGACACCTTCTTTCATAGAATGCCTCAAGATCGCTCATGGGGACGACAATATAGCTCGAGCTTTTCCACGGTCATCTGTGGCAGCTTCCGTCTCTACAATGCCAGTCCACTTTCCCCGCGCCACACAAGATCAGGACGTTGCGTCCACTTCTCCGAACAGTTCGTAGACGTTGTTTACTGGAAGTGACTTTTTTCCAGTAACCCTCTTATTTTAGAAACCCAAAAAGCATAACAACGAGAAGGCAAAGACTGAAGGTTTTGTACAGTGACATACGCTGGACAACTGTCCCTGGGAGATCACATGGTGAGCATTTATGTAGTTTTGCTTGTCAGGTGCTTAGGTACTCCCCTTAGTTGCAGGTTGGGCTCAGGCCACATAGAACAAAAGCACACTCCCATCCGTTGTTGTAGCAATGGGGAGAGTCTACCTCTCCATTTTTCTTCTGGGGCTTTAGTAGGTCTGATAATGCCCCCCGTCAGCACTACCCTATGGGTGCATGGACGATTCCGTACATTGCAAGCGGACTGGCCCATGATCACCACAGCCAACCTTCTCCAACGTTGCATGCATAGCCGTCCTATAATTAACCTACACCCTACCTCCTTCCGGACGGTAACTTCCGTGTCTGTAACTCTTTAGTTATTTGTTTTTCTCGTCAAAGGCCTTCGTGACTGAAGCCGTCTAGGGGAACCTCAGTAGAGACACTTTGCTTCCACGTATTCCAGCAATCCTGCTATTCATATTGACCGTTAGTATTATTGACAATGTTTCATCGCACGTATCTGTGTTCTCTTCGAAGATCCGAAGTCATACGAAATGTCGGTCGCTTATTCGCCGATTTGCTGCGCCGCCTCTTTTGTTGCGCTCTGTTTGCAAAGTTTTCCCGAGTGTACTTGCATCGGGCGTCGTTTTTTCCTAATTGGTCTCCTTAATCGTGCAGGATAAGTACGGTTTTAAACGTAAGAACTTTCAAGGCCTTCACACGGAGTCTAACATCTCTGTGCACTCACTCCTTTTGTATCCGATTTCGTTGGCAACCATCCGATTAAAGTCTGGGCAACTGATAGAGGCCTGCTGCTCGTGTTATTCGTTTGCTGTTGTTCATATCAGTTGCTCCAAAATGTGCTCTGTAGTATTCCTTCATAACAGGTTTGTATCCCCAGCGGAAAGATATAACACCGTAGTGCCTTGAACACTATAATTCTAGATATGGTCAATGCCCACAACATCAAACTAGACAAGCCTTCGGCGCGTGTTGATAAAGGAAGTTAACGAGTCACCACAGAGTCACTCACAGAAAAAGGGAAACTGAGACCGATTAGTTTCCTGTGGTTGAAGGTGACAGACGCAAATGCGTTGGCCGATGTATTGCTTAACTAGTGGTGGTTAGGACTTGAAGCACGATTTGTAGTTAGCATAAGTTCATAGTTTCGGGGACAGTGTTACTGCGTTGCTCAGACTAAGAGGAGGGTTTGATTCACTGACACCGGAGTGTTGAGCGAAATAAATGTGAGCCACGAGGAAGTGGGGCAAAGTTAGTCCCGGGAAGTTCATAGGGGGTCATTGGCCGGTAGTGATTCGGCTTACATACCGATAGAATACGGTTCACTCATTTTGTGCACGAAATAGGAGTGCAATATCTAGAGGATTCGGTTCGTAGGCCTTCCTTGGGATTTTTCTGTGGTTGGAGAGGCCGCAGATGCCCAAACGCCATGTGGACATTATGCCAGACCGACATCGTATTGTCTGAGAGTCCATGTGATCTCAGTGGACCATGTGAAACTTTGTGACCGGGTAACATAGNCGAAAACTCGCACCTCCGACCTGACAATCCACCACAGTAATACCGCCCATTTTTCTCAGCCAACAAGTTTCAGAGAGAACCAGACTAATTTTGGAGTTGATTCATTTATGTTCAGCCGTTTCCCAGCTCGAATCATGGGGACCCTCTCGGCGGCATTGAGATGGCCCACTCGTTCACGCATGTACCGGGTGAAATGATTAAATCAGATGGTGACTGTGCAAAATGTCCCCTGATCGGGCGCTCCTTACGAATTCTGCATGGTGTGTCGGACGGGAGCGGTATACCAGACTGACAACGGTCTTTACTTTCTAGTTGACAACACTTCTGACAGACGTTTTCCTGAATGGTCGAAGACGGACTTGGAGTCAGTCGCCGCAGTGACAAAAGCAACGGGCGCAAAGTCTGACCGGTGGAGTCCGAGAGAAAACCATCATGATGGTTTGGCATCTACTGACAGAAACCCACAATACAGTACTTCACGTCATGGCAGATTCATCTCAAGGTCCTGCAGCAACCGGAGAGAAAACCCCGGTTCGCCTGTTGTACGATGTATAAAATTCTTCCCAAAACCTTATTCCACACTGTACATAGGATCGTGAGGACCTATGTCTACTGTCCGCTTGCTACATGCAACCGCTTTTGTTTTTTCCACATGTTTGTTTGCCTATGCGCGTCGATGGCGTCATACCAACTGCTAGCTTGCTCGCGCGTTTGACGGTCAACCGCCGCGTCTTCCCGATGATTACTTCTCGACCACCACGGACTTACTCGCTATGATGCCTTTTATGCTAAACACTCTGCTTCACTTATGCGCTACCTCCATATAACGAACACACGAGAACAAAGCCACAAGGTATTTGTTCCCAAAGGTCTGCACGACTGCATACACACGTTTGTTCGCGTGGATGATTTAGGACGCCAGTACCCGTACTGTGTTCTGAATATTGATGACTGCGCATCAAAGATTGTCTTAAGCACATTCACTTTATGAAAGTGAGAGCAATTTGATGCAAGAACTTCACATGCTTGCCATGTTCACGTGCGCTCAGTAGCTGAACAAACTGAACACTTTATGCGTCATGGTGAGGGCCAAATTGAGTGAATTGGCAGGCCTCCATCACGAATCAAAGTCCGAAATCTGGTCACACATGAATTCTTTAACACCGTTAAGGTTGTTTAGGGGGAGGGCGTTTTGTTGTTGCTCCAGACTGACATGTAGGATTTCGAACTGAACTGATGCATCACTGCATAGATCAGTGTCATCTTTGACGTGCATACTGAGGACTTTATTCAGGTTACAAAACCTTGATCTGGTATTTTGGTAGCATTATGCCGAATCCATATTATCAGTTGAACGACCCCAGTCGCCAACATATCCGACTAAAACAGCAGACAAATCAAACGAATGCTCAACAGAATACTGTAAACCTTGATGATTATGCACCACTCAGGAATCGCGAAACGGCATAGCAAGACGTAGAAAAACCACGTCGAATCAACGTGCCAAATATCCGCATAATAAAAAATCTTGGTTCAAACATATGAGTTCATTGAGGACAATTGAGCTCTCGGTACTTCCTCAACAGCTATCCGACGTGGATGATACTGCATAACTCCAGTCGGTCATCGAGTTACTCAGGAGGTACCACCAACTGGTCGGTAAGTCGGTACCACCTGAAGGGCTTTCCTCTTTTCGAAAAGAGGCCGGCGGGAAAGTCTATCTGAATGCGCTGGCTGCGATCAACTGTAAGTGATGGTCAACTTGAAAATAAATCAAATCCCCTACTACTCATCAGTAATATAAGGTTACCTCACGAATTCTAGTGATAATTCGAACAGAACAGAAGATGTTCGCTCTCCACGAAACACACCAATTAAAAGCGATTAGGTTCCACGTTGACATTCGAACCGGTAAAACAGTATGTAAGAGTGAGTGAAAACGGTTAAGCTGTGAACCTAAAAGAGAGTTTACACAGGGGCACCGAATGGATGTTTTCGGTGTCAGAGGTTTCTGAGAAGAATCTTTCAACGGATCGGCAGTCTCACGACACAGAATCTGCTGAAATACTCTTCGAATGCTCGCGTTCTGCGAATGACATTGGTACTGCTGAACTTGACTACCGGCAGGCTGCAGGTAAATACTTACAACATATCACTCCTTGAAGGTGGTCGCTAGCTTTCACCATCACATGCATTTCGCCACGAGCGTGGTGGGTCCATGCAGACTACGAAATGACTTTTTAAGAACAACGCTTTTAGTGCAGCAAAGTTGGTGGAATTTATAAAAAGGATGCAGCTCATTCCGCCGTGGAGATGAGCGCGTCGATTTTTATCAAAAGAGATAACCATCCTGACCGTCACGTCCCGAAGTGGTGTGTTTAGTGACAATGAGCAAGAAGAGCGGAATGCCCTCGCGGTTGTTTTTCTAGAGAGCAAACCAGACACCAAAAACCTGTTCGAGTGGGCTGATTGGAAAATTTAGCATTTACATTCAGCGAACGGAAGGCCTACGGAGCTCTGGTTGAATTAGCTCACTACGAACACTTGAACGTTAACCATCCATATCCGCATAAACCTGAGCTCTTTGCCTCTGACTTGAGCTATGAACAATGGATAGGTATGCAATACGTGTTAACACTAATAGCTCTTCCGTCCAGTTGACTCGTCCTTTGCACTGACAGAAAACACCCGCGAGAAGTGTCGATAAACCTGTATTTGAGTCCTACGAAATACATGTGTATTTCTTCCTATTTTTGCTCAATATCTATACTGCACTTTTGCACAACATCGCTTCTGCATGACATCTGCACGTTGTTCAAGTTGATCAAAGCGTGTTTGCGGCGTGAAATAAATTTATGCACAGCAGTCTGTTATTCTCTCTGTTTACTCGATCGCCTGACGGTACTGCACTAACCGTTCACTGGAGTTTTAACTACGTCGCATTGCGAACAACGTCACTGCCCGGATCGCTCTTCAGCAGCCCACGGTGACTCGGCAACATCCTTATATCTCGAGTACTGGTAGTTCACAATGTTGTGGTGATTCCCTCGATTGCCTGTGAACACTGTGTGTGAGTAAATTCTACCAATATCGTAACTTGCTTGAATTCTGTAACTGTTTCTCGGTGCTTTCTCATTTTGTTGTCACTGATAGCCCAGCGAGGTACGCCTGCATTTACTTAGGCTATTCAGCAACTCACCCTTGCTCACTACCTATGGTAATTATCATTGGCACTTCTTTCGACTGGAATCCTGATGAGATTACCTACCTGCGCCGATGTAGTCAATTAGCCTTCTTAGCATCTGGTTGTAACCTGATGATAAATGTGCCTCCAGTGACTGATGGGCGGCCTGGGTTAAACTGTTTCTACGAGTCACTCGAATGAACTTCATGTAACCATTGCAGAATTTTGAGGAATGGGGAGGAGCAAACGAAATTATCATCAGATTGCTTTTGGCGATGGTGTGGATGAACTATTCACTTTTGCACTGTCACATACGGACCGTAGAGAGAAATAGCAGCCTGATAATTCCATGCGTAGTCCATTTTAGGAGACGAGTCGTCAACCAGTAACTACTTGAAACGCTGACAACGAACCAGGATAAATATAAAGTTCGCGTTGATGAATAACCCACAAACGCAGCAGCATAGCTTTAATGTTTAGTCACTCGCTCACTTTGGTATTTTGTATTAAATACAATGTAAACAAACTAGGCAAATGTGTGCAAACTTGTACGATCGAAACATGTATTCCACCACGAAACTCACAATAGAAGCGGTCTCACAACGCAGAATCTACTACGAAGGACACATTACCGCTTTTATCAGAGAACTGCAAGATGTTTTTCATAACAAAAGTGCTATTATGAGCAGCTACACGGTTGTCATATTCGCGCGGGCAACCTGTAGTGAGATCATCATCGACGTCCCCGAAATTCTAAACTCCCCGCGACGTGAGATTTGCCTTGCCAGTACCACCGCGCCGGTTCACATTAGGTTGTAAGTGTAAATTTACTACAAACCACTAGCGTCAATGTTAGTGCGCCGGCATAAGTATCGCAGTTTGGCTCGTAGCTGTGTAATGAATCCACATCATCTCTACTGCTGTAGGTTATATTCACTAGGATAACAATGTTGAGCTATTACCGTTGGGAACGCTGGTTAACCAACCTAACGCTTGCTTGAATTCTGAAGGTCGACTGGAATTTTCCGTCGACGCACTCTTCCACTCTGGCGTCTGCTGTGAGGTTTTGCTCGAAGTGCTCTCACGTCCAGCTCTCCAGCACCCCTTAATTGTTACGTTGAAGTCTGTTGTGAACGGTGAGTAAGTCAATAAACAAAGTTTGTTTGCAGATTCATCGTTTTCTCCCTGCGACTTCCGATTCACGGTAGCATAGGGTTGGGAAAACTCTGAGCGTACGAATTCAGAAACTAGCACTACAAACTCGAAATTTCGTTCGAACCTTCCCGCGGTAATTGTTTATCTCTATTTTTGCTCTTTTGTTTGTCGTTGTCAAATAACATACTAATCCAACTCGCATCGTATTATTTGGGTTCCGCGGTATTCGTTTCGTCTTTAGTCTCGTGTTCAATTTTCCTTGACACATCTCATTGTTGCTTGCAAACAATAACACACTTACACGCACGAGATCCAGCAGCATTAGTGGATCGGAGGTATCGACTCCTTGTGATCACTTCGGCTGCCGCATGACTGTTCAGAACGGCATGCAGTGCCAGGCGTGCTTACACTGGTAACACTTCAAGTGTATCAGCCTCAGGCAAGACCAGTACGCTTTACTCACATCTATCTGACATGAAGTCAGAACACAGCTCGTTGAATGTGTATATTACCCTCGCCCCACCGGGTGTGGCGGTTTCTTGCAAGGCCGTGGCTCTGTCCACAGCTCAAACTAAGAAAATCGCGACGCGCCTGTGGGATAGGATACTCCGGGGGAAGAGGCTTGTTTCGGAGGGACGGATTCCATCCGGATCCTCTCCAGGGGAACAAGCCAGAGCGGTGCTAAACGCCTTTTTCTCTTCAAAACTTACAAACATGGTTTCTGCCGACATATTTGGTTCCAAAGCTACCAAAAGGTCAGTGGAACTTCTTGTGATGTTACCCGCAAGGATTAGCACGGAGAAAGTACTGGACAAAGTGGCTGAGCTGAAGAAAGGCCACGCTAATCTCAGGGGAGTCTCGCTTGATCACTCATTGCGGGAGCCGTCGAAGCGCCCCCAGACGCTAAACCAAGGTCATGCATGAAGGCTGACCCCAAGCTCCAAGCTAGCGTGAAAGTCTTCATCCCTGCTCTCAAGAGAAGATCAGTGTCCCTGGATGGACCAACCTAAGCACCCACATCAGAGGCTGCTGCCCTCTTCCCCTTGGAAGGTCAATCACCTGTGAAAATGCAAGGGTCTGGAAGAGCAGATACCAAAGGTATTAAAAACCGTCACTCACCCTCTAGGCCCCCAATCATTTCACCCGAAAAATTCCTGTCAGAACCTATTTTATCCCTAAGCTTTATAACCTAATGTGTCTGCTGGGGTCATCCCCTGCATCCAAAGTGGCTCATACTTGGCTCATTCCAGCCGCCCTTTCCTCGACTGGATCGGGGTCCCTTCGTCCTCACTTCTCTTGCAATCTGAAACTCCATCCAAATTTCCGAAAGCGCAAAAGTGCAAATCGATCTCCAGTAACTCCGAAAGTAAAGGAGGTCCGAAGGTCATCGACCTAGGGTCAAGAGAAGCGGTCGAAGCGCCCCACGGGACGCTCACATATGCCCAGGCTGTGATGAAACGGCCGCCCCTCTAAGGAAGCCCAGGAAGGTATGCTTCCAGGTACGCACCCCTCTCGCTACTGAGGCTGCATTCTCAGAAGCTTCCTCGTGCAATTCTGTCTCTGTTTGCATCCAGGTGAATAAGGAAGTACCCTTCAATTGCGTGTACACAAACTGTCTGAGCCCTCTGACCAAACCATCAGAAATCAGACAGTTGGTCCACGACATTAGCCTTCACATTCTTAGTTTAACGGAGACCTGGCCTTTCGCGGACATCAGTGGTGATGTCCCTGGATACCCCTTGTACCGGACGGACACCTCCCGTAGACGCCTGAGAGGTTGTGCCGCCTTCTTGAGCCAGAAGCTCCCGGTGCCAGCTGTCGTAGGATAATGTACCTTCCTCCAAGTTGGAGTGGTATATCGTTCGCCGTCGTGTAGTGGATCCGACGACGAAGCCATCCTTGCTACCTTAGACAGACTCACGTCTGCCCAGCGTTTCTCCCATCTTCTTATTATGGGAGACTTCAACGCACCCAAACTCAACTCTATGGCGGCTTCTCATGAGGACTGTGGCTGCGGGTTCCTGGAACCCATGGCAGTGCTCATCCATGAGAAAGCCTAAATACAGCATGTCGATCTACCTACAGGGCACCGTCCAGACAGACACCTTCCTTGCTCGATCTGGTTATCACGAACGAGGCTCACCTGGTAGATAGGGTGGTCATCAAACCGCCGCTAGGGCATAGTGACCATATGCTACTAAACTTTGATTTCATCTGTTACTGGCTCCAAAACGCTGTAACAAAGACCTCATTCCGAAACTTCCAGAACGCAGACTTTAACGCACTAAGGACGTTCTCGAGCACACTCAGCCTCACATCCGACGCAGTGAACTTGAACTACCTATCCTTTAAAGATGCTATTCACGAAGCCGATGAGACATCTGTTCCTCGAAAACTATGGAAGTTCTCCTCTCGTGCACCGCTTCCGCGGAACATACGCCGCCTTCTTGAGGTACGTTCTCGCCTGTCCTCTAAGCAGAAGCTAACGGATGGGCCAGAGGATCTAGAGGTTTTTCGTTCTGTACGAAACAGGTGCAGGCGAGAAATCCGTCAACAAATCCAACAGGTACAGTCAAGAATCATACTGGCAGCTCGCGAGAATGAGAATTTTCTCTTCAAGTAAATGCATTGCCAGAGAAAAACTAAGCCCTCAACGCTTCCTCTGTGGCTTTCCGACGGGGAAACCTCCTCCAACCCCCAAGTGGTTGCCGAGGTGTTCACAGAATATTACTCCTCAGTCTACACTGTGGATCTGCCAAACTGGCATCCAATTCTCCCGCGGAGACACTTCCAACAACCCATCCTGACAGCTGACTTTTCTGTGTCTGACGTTCAGGACCTCTTGCTTAAGATCAATCCTTATAGTGCCACGTGACCTGACAAGATCCATCCCCGGATCCTCAAAGAAGCGGCCGTCAGTTTGGCGGTGCCTCTCTTCGATCTGTTTAAACAGACACTTCGGACAGACACTCTTCCGGAGGCATGGAGAGAGGCCAATGTCTCACCTATATCTAAAACAGGCGGTCGTCACTCTCCTGCTAGTTATCGGCCGATCAGTCTTACCAGCATGCCATGCAGACTATTGGAGCGACTGTTGAAACGCGCTCTCCTTAGACATTTTTTCTCAAACAACTTCTCCCCGACTCAACATGGCTTTGTTCCCGATCGACGATACATAACCAATGTGTTGATCTTCATGGATAGCCTAGCGGAGGCGGAGGACAATGGTCATATCTTGAATGGTATCTTTCTCGACCTTGCCAAAGTCTTTGACCGTGTCCCACATGGTCCTCTAATGCATGAACTAGAAGCCCATGGGATCCAAAAGGAGGTTCTGGGCTGCATTACGTTCGTTCTTGATAGCAGAACATTCGGAGTAGAAACCGGTTCAGGCCTTTCTTCTCTGTCCCCGATTTCCGCGTGAGTTCCTCAAAGATCGGTACTTGGTCTACTGCAGTTTCCGATATACACCAATGACCTCCCCGAGCTTATTTCTATCAACGCTCTTCTTTATGCTTATGACTTGAAAATCTTGAATGCGTGTGACCCCAATGCACTGCAGATTGACCTTGACCGTATTAAGTGTTGTTGCTGGATGGATGCGTTTCGCTCGATTTGCCGAGTAAATTTCACTCAATCAAGATTAGTGGTGTGTAGGATTCTTCTCACATCTGGAGCTATTGACATTCGCGTGTATAACACATCCCTGTGTGCTTACAGACTTTCTATTTACGCTTCGGAAATGCTTCGTCCGAAATCACACCCCGTTAGCTTGTCATGACCTACTGTTAAAACGATTATTTGATTACGGTGGGACATTGACCTTACTGACTTCATTAGCATTCATCATCCGTTTACCCCTTGATAGTCTATTATTGAAATTATGGTATGAATTTGGCTGTGCTTAGCGTTATGATGGTTCTATTGAAACGAGACTGCTCGATGAAGGACTGTTTCATATTTGCGCTGGGGAATTTCACGCGAATTCATCAGAAATTACTGATTGGTCTTCTGTGGTTTTTGTTCACACCAGCAACTCTCAAGGCGGTTATGCCGACGACGATGTTGGTCATGGTGACAAGTAACACATTTGGAAGGCTAGTGCCCCCAGTACGTCGCACACTGATTCTGACGCTAATGACCTCAGGTCTGACAGTTGAACTTTCCCCGACAAATGACTGTAAGTTTTTGTCATGACCCGGTGGTCAATAATAACGAGAATCGACAGCGCACGAATATACGAATTACGAACACGTAACACAGCGCTCAACGATACTTGGAAACCCAGAATAACACAGAAGACCGTGACCTTCAGCCGAGAATGTGTTTGCTCTCAAACCAAAGGTAACTCGAAATACCAGCGTTCGCGTATATATAGTTCTTGAACAACCTTGGACAACCCTACTGGAATTAGCCCATTAAAAGTGGAATGGACCAATCAAAGAGGGAAGGGAAAACGTGCGCCGGATTTAAGTTTCAGCACGTTATGGCGCTGAAATATGGAATTCAAATTTACACATTAATTTTCAAGAATATCTCAAAAATTAAACAGTTCTTTGGGGAAAATGGACTTTCCCTAACACCTCCCGTTGGAGATGACAGTTATCTGTATCACTTGGCCTGAGGGTTCAGCTGCATGGGACGATGCGGACGTCTATTGCGGTCGGTCCAACCTCTAGGCAGGAGGTTGGTGATGACCTGGGACGGCGTAGATGTGGTTGTCCTTGTATCCGGCATTGCGAACGTGTCCAACTAAATATCCAGCGGCAGCAGGTTCTAGTCGTCCGTTGCCCTTTCGTTTGTGTGTCGAGGGTGTAACTGATTGCGATGACGTTTCCATATGGCGCCACTAACCGAAACGTCATACAATACTTTTCCGTGACGAGCACTCACGGTTACTTCCATCCAGCGGTTGTGACCTGGCCGATAGTCCTCTGCGTAGACGGTTTCTCCACGGGCGAAAACGTTTTGTACGTCTGGGCCGGGCTCCTGTGTTGGCTCATTTGTCGGAATGAGCGCGTGGTGGGTCGTACGAAGCTTACGACTCACAAGAGCCTCGGCTGGTGAACGGCCGTCTGGTGGTGCTGGGTTGGGAGTTGTACGGTATAAGAACAGGAACTCCTGTAACACTTCGTCGGTGGTCCCCTCCCCCTGAGATTTGAGGAGCGCCTGTTTGAAGGTGTCCACGAAGCGTTCTGCTTGGCCGTTGGACTGTGGGTGATACGGCGGGGACCGAATATGCTGGATGAGTGAGCGATGGCAGAAATCTTCGAAATATTCTGATGTGAACTGCGACCAGCTGTCCGACACGAGGATGTTGGGAAATTCGCGTTGGCCGAAAATTCGACGCAGAGCATTGATTGTATTGAAGGATGTTTCCGGAGAGAGAGCGATTATCTCAGGCCACTTGGAGTATGCATCGACCAAAACGAGGTAGGATACCCCATCAATAGGACCGGCGAAATCCAAGTGAAGGCGCGATCATGGTCCCTTGGGTGTTTGCCACGGTACGGGGTCCTGCCTGGTGTGGAGTTTGGCGGTCTGTTGACATTTTGAGCATTGTTTCACCAGCTCCTCGATGTCGTCTTCCATACCAGGCCAATATGCATAACCGCGAGCAAGTGCCTTCATCCTTCTGGTGCCCGGGTGACCAGAGTGGAACTGTCTTAGCACCTGTAGGCGAAGAGTGGTTGGGATGACTACGCGGTCGGCAAACATGACACAGGAATCCACTATTGTCAGTGAGTCGCGGCGACGGTAGAATTGGTTGCTCTCCTCAGTTGAAGGAGCCGTCGGCCATTTGGTCCGGAAGTATGTCATGACCTGATTCAGGTCGGGATCCACCGCCGTGGCGCGCCGGATGTCGACGACAGTCACCAATATTCCTCGAATGGCGTCTGAGAGCTGTCGACGAACGTCATCCTCCACTGTCAGGGTGGCAACGACAGCGTCCTCTTCAGGCGCGTGATGGTTGCCGATGAGGCGCGACAAACCATCTGCCTGGCCAAATTGATCAGTGCGGCGGTAGCTGATGTCGAAGTCGTAACCGAGCAAGATTGTGGCCCATCGCTGCAGCCGGTTTGCAGAGTAGACAGGGATACCCTTCTTTGATCCAAAAATGGATAACAGAGGCTTATGATCAGTCAGCAGGGAAAAATGCCGACCATATAGAAGTTTATGAAACTTCTTCATCGCGAAGATAAGGGCCAGTCCCTCTTTCTTGACTTGACTGTAATTCTTCTCCGCAGAGTTGAGCGTGCGAGAGGCATGGGCAATTTCCTTCTCGGAACCATCCAGGAAGATGTGAGGGACGACTGCCCCGACACCGTAATTTGAAGCGTCGGCTGCAGCCAAAGTTGACAGGGTTTGGTCGTAATGCGTCAGCAGCAAATCGGAGCTGAGCATTGTCTTCAAGCGATAAAATGAGGTCTCGCAATCGGGGTCCAGCACCATGCAGCACCCTTCTGTAGTAGATGATTTAGCGGAGCCCGAACATCGTGTAGGGCTGGCAGGAAGGCACTGTAGTAACTGATGAGGCCACGGAAGGACCGAAGGGTGTGCACATCTTTTGGTGCCGGTATCTGTTGAATTGCGCGAATGTTTTCGGAATCTGGGTGGCGACCGGTGGCATCAAAAATGTACCCCATATATTTGATGGACCGCAAAAACATTTGGCATTTGTCCGTCCGTAACCGGAACCCGTACTCCTAGATGCGTTGGGGAACCGCAGAGACCCGATCCCTGAGTTCGCTGGTTGTCCGCCCCATTATGATAGTGTCGTCCAGATAGTCGGCCGTACCCGGTGGACCAGTAATCAGTGCGTCCATCATTTGTTGGAAAATTACCGGCGCGGTTTTGACACCAAATGGAAGTCTGGTGTACTGGAGAAGGCCTCTGTGGGTATTAATCGTCAGTAGTTCACGAGATTCGGGTGAAAATTCGAGTTGGAGACAAGCCTCTGCCAAATCCAGTTTGGCGAAACAAGTGCCGCCGTTGAGCATAGTGAATATGTCTTCAGACACTGGTAAGGGATAGCGGTTTCTGGTTCTAATGCCGCATTAAGGCCAGTTGAAAAATCCCCACAAATGCGGATGGATCCGTTTGACTTCTTCACCACGACGATAGGGGTGGCCCATGCGGAGTAGGAGACGGGCAGCAAAACACCAAGTTGTTCCAGTCGTCTGAATTCTTGGTCGACAAGCGGCAGGGCTGCGTATGAAACCGGCCGTTTGGAGCGAAAGACCGATTGACTACTGGGCCGAAGTTGTAGTGTGACCTGGATACAGGAGCAAGGACCCGGGCCATCCTGGAACACGGGGGCAAACTCTCGAATGATGTTTTCGAAAAGCCTCTGGGGTGCGGCAGGAGACCGCACCTGGTTGCAGATGGCACTGATTGGGACATCGAGGAGGCCAAGCGGTTCGACCCAATCCAGCCCGAGAAGGTCAAGACCCGAGTTAGCGACGTAACATGTTCCGTCGATGGTGATGCCGCGAAATGACACCGAACAGTGCAGTTGCCCAATCAACTGCACCGAGCCACCACAAGCACTTGTTGCTGTCTATGATGACGGATGGATTGGAGGGCTGCCCAGGTCTCGCCAAAGGTTCTCGGATATTATCGTGATGTCCAAAGCAGTGTCCAACTGCGAACGAGCCAAGCGACCATTGATGTGGATGGATACGAACCTCCGCGGATGAGCGGCCTCGATATGAAACGCGGTCAGCAGACTGTTAGATCTGCCAACCTCCCGGGACCCGGCTGGCTTCTTGAACTTGAGGTCCGACGTCGGCTTAACCCTGTCCGATATCTGCTATTGACAGAGACCTTTCTTGTGGCCGACTCTGTGGCATCGCTGACGGCGATGTCTTCGAAAAGGGCAGAATCTGTGGTAGTGCCATGCACCACAGTAGCAACATGCTGAGGGCGGCATTTTGGTTCCGGCGGGACTGAGTTTGGTGCACCTTGCGGGGGACTTTGGCTGGAAACTGGATACAGCCTGAACTGTACGGGGCGCCCGGTCGGGGTGTTGTATCATCGCCGAATTGTGCTTGAGGTTGGCCAACCTCTCACACTCGTCAACCATCTGTTCCAGTTTGACATTTGGCTCCTGATCGATCTTCGCTAGGCGTCTGGTACGGAGGTCAGCATGGGTTGGTGATTGTAGACAACAAACGAAAACCAGGCATCAAAAATGGTCCTCCGTGAGCGAACCAAGCTTGAACCGTCCGCACTCCCGGTTTACGAGACCAGCATAGGCGACAAAGTCGTCTACGTCTCGTTTGACCAAAATGGAAGCACTGAAACCGAGAGTTGAACAAGGATGAAGTGTCCCGAAAGATTTTTGTGAACTTCTGGACCGTGTCTGCGAAAGTCAAGGTTCGCGGTTCGGCGGGCAAGATATAGCGGGTATAGCGGATATGTTCCGCTGGGCCTAATTTCCGGAGGAGTAGCCGAACGTTTGTATCGTCATCTCGCGATGCCGGTTCCATGATGAACTCGTCCTCATATCGCTTGTACCACGCCTCGAAGGAGAGGCCAGCTTGAAGGTCATACAGGAAATCGTGGGTTTTTGGCCAAGTGATCCACGGACGGCGGATCGACTGACGTGGACGGCCCAAGTGCGGCAAAACCGGTGACCAGCATTTCCATCAACCGGATCTGGGACAGCATCATCTGCTTGAGATCGGGGTCCGCAGGCGTGGTTCAAAGAGAGCACAAAAGGAATACGACAAGCTCCGTCGCAAATATGTTATGACCCTGTGGTCAATAATAACGAGAATCGACAGCGCACGAATATACGAATCACGAACGCGTAACACAGCGCTCAACGATACTTGGAAACCCAGAATAACACAGAAGACCGTGACCTTCAGCCGAGAATGTGTTTGCTCTCAAACCAAAGGTAACTCGAAATACCAGCGTTCGCGTATATATAGTTCTTGAACAACCTTGGACAACCCTACTGGAATTAGCCCATTAAAAGTGGAATGGACCAATCAAAGAGGGAAGGGAAAACGTGCGCCGGATTTAAGTTTCAGCACGTTATGGCGCTGAAATATGGAATTCAAATTTACACATAAATTTTAAAGAATATCTCAAAAATTAAACAGTTCTTTGGGGAAAATGGACTTTCCCTAACACCTCCCGTTGGAGATGACAGTTATCTGTATCACTTGGCCTGAGGGTTCAGCTGCATGGGACGATGCGGACGTCTATTGCGGTCGGTCCAACCTCTAGGCAGGAGGTTGGTGATGACCTGGGACGGCGTAGATGTGGTTGTCCTTGTATCCGGCATTGCGAACGTGTCCAACAATGCCACCGGTTGGAAACTCTAGTGATGAACTTGTGCTGTACAGAGCGCTCCCCGAGGCACACATTACGAAAATCGACCTTAAGAATGTTTCTCGGCATTCGGCGTCAAATTTATCTTTCTAGTGTTCTTTCGGGATATCGGCAATACATGGCAAATAGTACACTTCCACGCACCTCGTTATGAATAGGTTTCAACCGCTTTATGGGCTCCTCGCAAGACCGCGGTTTCGGTTATTCAGTCATATCGTGTAACCGGTCAGTGAAGGTATACTCTCAGTTGTGTTTGCTGAGCACTTGGCTACCAGACTAGACACGAGCTTAAGAAATACCACGCATGAGTATCAACTTCAAACTCACGATCCATATTCACTCGGACTGGTGACCATGCGATGTTGAGGATCTCTTGCACGGCTTCAACATAAGTTTCGTCAGTGAGACGTGCCACAGAAATATGCCTGCTTTGTTTCAGGATCTTCCTCCGACAACATATCTGTGATACTCCGAATTTGGGACTTCGAATAGCGCTAGAAATCGTACTCGAATTGAAACTCCCCACCCAAGTAATAAGGAGAAGACCTGGTGCTGGCAGTAGTAAGCGATTGTTATTCGTGGATTGAGACGCCGAATTTATTAATGTACAACAGTGTTAGAGAACTTACAGCCTGTCACAGGCTGATCTCATTAGCACATGCAACACCATAAACTGTATGTAAATTGGTGGAATACGGAACAGATGAAATGACGAATAACGGAAGGCACAACACTGAGACCGTTCGTTCAATCCTGATGTTGCATCAATAACGCGAAATTTGGATCGGCTATCTGTCAGATCTTCTGTTGTGTTGGGGTTTGGATAATCAGTGAATCGAGATTTCCATCACAACATCCCTTATCGTTGAAAAATAATTATTCACTGTAACTATTAGTAAAGCTTATATTAAACATTTCAAGAGCCTCCTCTTGAGGTCAGTCAATCCGCTTTCGTAGATCGTCTCAAAGCATTATGTAACAGGTACGGTTGGTGTCGTAATTCATGTATACCCCCAGAGGGATGCTGCACCCTATTTTCTACGATTTCCTTTCAGATCTGTCGGGGAAGTCGCCAGCTTCCCGAAAATATTGTGCGACAAAGCCTGACTAAGTACACTGGCGAGTGACCTTCATAGTTGGCACGGTCATGCGCCACTTCGTCCTTCAACCCTTATGACAAATTTCTGGCATCCCACCTACGCGCCTCCACGCTCACATGCCTACATCCCGCCTACGCGCATCACTGCACTATTTGGCTCATCATTCGGTCCGTCTTCAATTGGTCTTCCTTTTGGTCACTAACCCTTTAAATATGGTCTTGTTTGTGACCGCGTTGTCTTCGGACTGATTGACATAAAGGAACTCTTTCTGGAGACCAGTCTTCTCTCTGTGTTCATGCGTTAGCCTTGGGTGGTTGGGTTGGCCGGGGAGTCTCGAACTAGTCGTGTGTATTCCGTAGTCCGCTGTTTGTTACCGTTGCCTACTGTTCCGTTATACGTCGTCTCACTGACCGTTATTCCGTTATCTACTTACGTGTCCGTATGACAAGCGAACCAGTTACGACAGGGTCCGGAGATGTCCCGTCGACATCGACTATGACTAGCAGAGAGGATTCGGGTACCCCAGGAGTCTAGCCACTGAATCCACGTGTGGGTCGCTGAGATTTGCTGAATTTGTAGTTTTACTGTTCTTCCTGTGAACTGCGCAGAGTAAACATCTCTCCTGTTGTGGCAATACCGAAGCTACTGAGAACAGCTGACCGAATCTAGCTCTCCAGTTATCGCTATTTGGAACCTCTAACTCAGTCAAGCTGAAAGCCAGCAGTCTAACAATACCGCGCCAGTTTAGACTGTCTTCAGCACTGACAAAATTTTGGGATGGGCATCTGACTTTGTCAGTTAGCTTATGTGAAGTGGACTGAGGTTGTGGAAGACTTGGCGGTTTGTCGGCTAGTGGTTGGGAAGTAGCCGAGTTTACGATCGATGGCTAAGAGAGTGGAGACGTCGGACTCCGCCAGTTGGGTCACGTGTTTCGTATGCTCACAGGGCGTGTGTTACACCGCCCATTGCACACCGTTACTAATGATGAACAACTCAAGGCGGCCGAATAATATTGCGGCTTGGTGCCACAAAAACCTCGACTATGAGCAGAGTAAACAGAGACCGCCCATCAGTAGACAGAGTTCGTGTTCATCTACAATTTCTACCATGTTAAGTTTCTGTAGTTAACGGCCATTCCGTATCTTGTAGGTGCCTTTCTTTTAAGCGACACACTTCCCGCTCCCTTCCTTCACGGCACGCTCGTTCTTGTTTTGTTTTCATGAATTGAGGATCCTACACAAACGATCGCGGATTTCGCGCTCTTACAGAGATTTCAGCAGGCCTAATTCGAAGGCAAATCCCAGTGCCAGCGACTGCATTGCTAGCTACACCTACGTGTAAGCCTCAGGGCTAAGAATACCGACGACGCAAAGCTCCCTACTGATGAGAAACTGTGTGATAGTACTTTTCCTGATCACTCGATGCTGTAATCCGAATTTTCTCACAGAGAATGCTAAACGTTCTTTTGTGCCACACTGAATAACTCCGAGGGTGGTTTGCAGCCTCGGGCTGCAAGCCCGGTGTAATAATGCAGACTCAACGTTAGATACTGAAGTCTCAGAGTTTGTTGACAGATTGTACACCTTTATGGTTGCACCAAGATCAGCGGAGGCATGAAGAAGAAAATTAAAACCCTTATCTTGGAGGCCGAGGTTGCTCTGGTTAATCTGGAGCATTTCTGGTGACAGGGAGCATTTCTGCGAAACTTTAGAATTGGATCGTTAAGACGGCTATTGGAGTTTCGCGATTATACATTCTGTAAATTGACAACTCAGAGTAAAGGACGTGGAGAGTCTTCAGTACTCGCTCATCTTCTTCTGTGTTAACACCCTGGTACCAGATGGCGGCAGCAGATTTGCAACGAACGGTTTAGAAGAAGGTGGTGGGCAGTCAATAGCAAGCGATTCCTCTTGTTAAACTTTTAGGCGTGTAAAGACCTAGATGGTTGGGGAGCGAAATGAAAACGTCGTCCAGTCGTCTCTAAGACCTAGTACTTATTGAGATTCCTGCAACCGGCTGGTTTAGAAAATGTTGTACGGATGATGACGCGGCACGGCGAAGTGAATTATTTCATCCGGGGTTCGCCAGTCATGGACAGGGTTCCTTTCTACGGCTGGAACATTCCCAACCCAAAGGGTCAATAGCTGTAGACTTCCACTGGGATGTCTGATAACTGGACTCAGTGACCCGTATGTTGTGGTTCGGCCCAGTTGACTACGAGGTAAGTACACCCACTGATGTTGAACGGTGAATGCCATATACAGTTCTTGATAGTGAAACTTCACTTCAACTTAGATTTCTGCTGCTAATACACAGGGCTTAAAAACTTTGCTGTTACGTGTATGAATGTAGACGTAGCTACTTTTGATAGTTAGGTCTCTTCCGTTCCCTTTTCCCTCCTTCGTGCGTTTCTTGACGTGGGCTCACTTCTGCCTCCGTGGTTTTATGGTAATAACACACAAGCATGAGTTGCTGATGTATTTTCGTTTGTTACTGTTATTCTGACGAACATCTTGTGTGACTAACCGAGAGCCCACAAATCTTGGCACACATGAGGGGGTTCCTGCTGGAGTCTTAGATTCGCGGTAACCTGCCCAATTGATGGAGAACACTGTTTTTCAGCAAGACTCAAGACAAAGCAGCCGCTCACAAAATATCTCGTAGCTCGGGCTCCCGAATCTGCGAGGTTTCAGAGTCAAGATACAAGAAGAAAAGCGTTTAGTGGACCTAAACGCGATCAAAATACTCGAGTTTGAACGCGGAGCCTAATTGTAATGAAACCAAAAGGGGATGACTCACAATAGTCCGTGAAGGTGCGTCGGGTGGAAATTCCTCTACATTGAATGAAATATCCAACGGATACGATCCGTAATATTACTACAAACAGATTTCTGCTAGGATAGATTGTTGGTTCCGTTGGTATTCAACCCTCCAGAAACCTGTACTAGAGCGACACAGAACACAAGGAAAACGCACGGCTCACGACTTCGGAGGTAGATTTTGAACCATCGATAATCAAATCAATCGATTAACTTCGTTTAAACATGGACTGAGCAAGTAGGTTAGATAAGGGCGAAAAGAGCAAACCATAAAAACTATAAAGTACAAAATGCTGTACAGAACGCTACAAGTGTGACGAACGAAAGTGTTGATCCTCTGCGCGGGTAACACGAAATTTGGTTTAAACATCCCTGCTGTCAATGTCTATTCATATTTTTCCTATATTGATGTCTAGTGCATCAAAAAATTATACACGATCATTGATGTAATTTGTCGAATAGCATAACTTATCGAGTATTGTATTATTCATATTCGATATTATCCATATTATTCTCCAGACCTGTGTTTCATTTTGGTGCCCAATGCACCAAGAAACAATTGTATACGATCCTTGCTATTCGTCGAAAAATAGCATAACTCACCGTGTATTACCTTGTTCGTCTTTGATAGTATCCGTATTATTTT
>QNGE01006671.1:0-29447 GCA_008508345.1 Paragonimus westermani
AAGCCGTCACACCACGTCAAGGTCCAGTCTCACAGTGACGGTAAACCCTACTAAGCATTACTAGCCCTTTATTGGCTTTCTTTATCAGCGGCACAATGCTAGTACTATGGGAGAGGTCTGATGTAACAACGGTACTTGGGTTGCGTTCCTGACGGAGATTGCCTAGGGTAGAGCCACCGACGCGGTACGTTCTAGTGCTGTGATGACGAGCGTGCACAGTCTTCGACATGAACGTGTTGAAGGGCAGTCGGTTTTCCACAGACGATGGATGCAGAGCATCCACATCTCATTGGAAGCCTGCGACCTCAACGATGCGTAAAACGCACCAAATTTTCGTCTCGTCAGCATGCATCGCAACAGGAGAGTCACTCACACCTGGGAGGTCGTTAACGTAGAGTAGGAGTAACAGAGGACCTAGTATAGAGCCTTGTGGTACACCAGTTGTGGTGTTGAATGGTCTGGACATCTCAATGCGTATGTGCGACAGGGCAAGTGTTGTTTGAACCGGAAACAAGCCTCATTAAATAAGCCCATATTTAATTCTTCCCCCAGTATGCTGTGATCGATTTTATCGAACACCCTCGTGAAATCTAAGAACACAGCGTCAGATGGGAGGCGTTCTTCGGCAGCCTTTGTTGACTAGTCAGCGACACTCCGTAGGTTGGTCGTGCAGAAGTGATCATTTCTGAAGCCTTGCTGCTCCGGTGCCAACGGTGAGTGATTACCAACGCGTGGAAGGGGTAACTTGGCGTGTACGTCAGCCGAGTGGAGTTAAGGGATGAATATGAGGAACGATCAGAATAGAATGCCGTGAGATATGGTTCCATCTCAGCGGAGTTGCTGAAGGCAGATGCATATTGAGCATGTAATACCTCTGCTGCCTCAGAATTAGAGGCAGAGAATTCCGAAGGTCCCATGAGAGAGGATATAGGGGCTTTCGATCCAGTCAGGGAAGCCGTGTGCTCGAAGAATCTTTCAGAGAAGTCAGCGATGGATCTTGCAAGTGATACTTGGTGAGCCAAGCGGTCGGCGCGTACGGCTGCTGTACACTGACTACTACGACAGTTGTAGTCCAGGTATGAAATGCCATCTCCCTCAAGCAGAAACGCATTCCATAAAGCCCGCTTCTCTTTCACTAGATGCTTCGTTGATGGTTTAAGCCAAGACAACTTGCAGGTAGGGCGTGAAATGTGACGTGGGACTGGACTAGTTATCGTGGTGTTCAAGTGTAATAATACGCTTTCGGTGTTCATCTACCGTACTACATTCTCCAGGTGGTTTCCAGCTGGTTTGAGATAACTGTTCCTGCACCTTTCGAATGTTGGCTCGTCTGAAATCGCGTCGAGCCGGGTAATCGTGACACCACATAGTAGGCAGAAACTGATTGTGGCGTGGTCCCTTGCACCTAATGGCGCATCCACTTTGATTATATCCACCATACGGGGTCCAGTAGCTAACACTGTGTCTAGTTGAGGTGGCCTGTGACGTTCTCTCCACCTCATGAGTTGGTTGAAGTACTCAGTGGCCGCAGCATCGGACGTTAGCCCATTGGAGAGTCCTGCATGCGGACGACGAAGCGATACCTGAGCGTTGCGGTGGTCTGTCTAAGGGCACTGTGTATTCTTTCATTCTATTCCGGGACTTCGGACAGATCACGATAGATCACGTCGACAATGACGTGTGATAAGCGAGAATTCCATACCTTTATCCACAGAGGCCCTTCAAGTGAAAGCAGAGCTGGGTCTCTGCTAGGGGCTGCGCGTAATTAAGCACTAACGTAGACTGCTACGTCCTCACCTCTGCTGATCAGCCGATCCTTGCAAAGGATAGAATAACCAGGAAGTCCTATCTCCGGGTCGGATATGTCCGCCGTGAGCCACATGTCCACTACACCTTGAGCTACTTTGAGTAGACAAGCTGTTGCATCTTCTGCACCTTAAGGTGCAGAGAAAGAACACTAATAAACATATACCACCAGCCAGATACGTTTACCTACGTACCCTTTTCTGGAGTGGTTTCTGCCTTCAGATGTATAGCTGGTGCTACTTGATCTAAGCCGACCCTTCCGAGATCGGTTGTTCCAGGTTTTTTGGCTGTGCGGGAGGTGGTGGGCTACGGATGACCTCCCGTATCTCGACCATTTTAACCACACCTGCCACCACAGGAGGCACGCCAGTAACAGGTGTTCCACACTCGGACCTTCGGCTATCTGCATGAAGTCGGATCTCAGGTAGGAAGTTGTTTACTAACGTGTACCACTTCTGAAACACAGTGGACAACATCTCTTGTGAGAAGTGATTCGCAATAGTGTGGGGGCTGAGATGAAGCCCAAGCGTACTGGGCGCGGAAGACGTCCAACAAACCATGCTTCGCATTCGCCTACGTCTAGGTATAGTTTGGGTTGAGTAAAATTCTACTGGTCGATGTCGTGCTTGTGTGAGAGCAACGCGTCCGCATCCTTCAGCTCCACTACACCGTGTACAACCAAACTGTACGTTCGATCGTGTTAGGAACTTCGGAGGCTGCGATATGTCGTTCATCAAGTCTCCCTAATCACCCAAGAGAAGTCAATTTTCGTTCTAAGGCGAGAATCTCTGAGTATGGGCGAGGAAGATGCTGTTGAGAGAACCTCCTCGACGTCCTCTGTCTGGCCGAAAGTGACACGGATTGGCCGAGAGCGTCCGTCTTTGAGACCGGCGAAGCTTGCACAACGTAAGTTTACCTTTCATGCCTAGTCTGGGTAGATCGCAGAGGGATCCCCATTGCAACTGATCACCAGCTTCTTTCTGGTTGAGCAACGTGCTCTCGCTGTCTGGAGCGCTACAGATGATGAAATTGTCTAGCGAACTCGGAAATGTGCCTATGTCCGGACTTACTTGTACGTTGTGTTCTGAGCTGGCAGACAGTTGTGTGATTACGGCACTCGACTAACGGCTTAGAGCTTTCCTGGTTCGTCCTGGACGGACAAACCTGCTGAGGCACAGTTGCAATGCGTTGACCTCGCTTTCGCTTGGTGTTCGGCGAAGCTGCTTAACTGTTTGGTACACGAGGCGGGGGGCTTTTATTGTGTGTAAAATGGGTAATGTAGCGACCTGGAGGTTTCACTGGTCTGCCTGCGGTATGATGTGTAAAACAGTTCCGAAACTCATAGTCGCATATTGTACAGAGGCTATTAAGAAAGTTCGCACGATGCATGTTGTCCGATTGATTGTCTGCATGTCATGTGACTGTGGCGCGAACCCAGAAACACACGTTTCACACTCTTCCGGTCTACTCGCTCGACAACGATCGGTCTCTAGCCTCTCTAGTTAATTCGCCTGTCTGAGCCGTTTATAGCACCATCAGAGACCATTTGTACACCACGTCGAATATGGATTTGGTTTCTCTCCTCAACGGTCTATTGTTTTTCGCGTCTGATAATTGCACACCTGAGGATAAAGCGACTTAGTGCGACGAGTACTAAAGTAAGGTCAGCTGGCGTTGGTGTACCGGAGATGCAGATTGTGGGAAGGGAGGAACTTACTAAATTGCCTGTTTTCTCTTTGTCTAGGGTGGTGTTACAGTTAGGAATGTTCAGTCGGCAAGACCATTGTGTGATCACACAATGATAGTTGAGGGCCGGAGTGGGTGAGCTTCGGAACGTTAAATGCAAGTCTATGGAAAACTCGCAGTCGCACTTGCAATGGACCCATGGCTCTGTAAATACTGCAGTAGTTACCAAAGTCACAAGCGATGGCTTTGCTGCAAGGCCCAAGTACTTTTGAGCAGTCTGCAAACGTCGGCAGTCGGATTAATTGCACGCTGTGCTAGTTTATAAGAATAAGACAACTGCTTAAGCAAAACGAATAAAACTTATCAAGCTTGCTGTCCGGTCTCTATGGTTTTATGAGATATATATATACTATATATACATGTATGCTACATATAAAGGTCGTTATGGATGACGGCTTTGACGACAGAACACGTTCTGCGTGAGAGTTCGTGAAGCAGGTGCGACTTTGGGTCACTTGTAAAGTAAGAGGTGAGACGGAACTTGCGAGATTAACCGTTATAACCGGACCCTATTGGACATGAACAAGAATTCTTGTTGTCCGTATAGGATGTTAACATCTTATACGGACAACGGTGAACAAATACTGCGAAGCCACTTCCGATTGGCTACCAGACTTTTAACTACAAGAACCAATGTAAACTCGCATCAGCCAGAATCCGGAGCGACAATATTGTCTCCTTCTGCTAGCACCAATCAGGGAATCATTGAGTGGTGAATAAGGGTTGTTTAGAGAAAACATAGGGTTGTTTTAATTTGGCCAATAGTGTGTTGTAGAGTCTGTTAACATTTCGATCTTTTGTTACGTACCATTCTTCATACCGGTTATGTTCATTGTACATATTGACTACTTGTCTATTGTTTGAATCAATACACACTTCGTCCTCGCGCGTTCCGTCTTCTGCTCGCACGCGGTCCTGGTTATCGTGGACTAACCGTGGCAACGTTCATTTAGCTCGCTGGAGGAACCAAGTCCGTTATTACTGAAGGGGAGAATCTTCTTGCAACACGCAGCCGACTTAGTGCAGTGGAATTAGTTGCGGACACCTACTGTGAGTTCTTGTATTTGCCTTGAGGTACTGGTCCCCCAACTCTCCGTCCCAATACAGTGTCGATCAGTGAAAATATATCCAATCCCCTGTATGCCAGTGTACTGTTTACTTACATTATGCATGAAATATAAAACAGATGTAGGAATTAATCACTGTACTGATAAACTCATACTTCTTTTGCCCATAGTGTGACCGCGCTTCGTTCAAATTTATGCCTTACTGAAATCTACTCTTTTTATGAGGTTCACCTAATTTGTCATTATATCTGAGCAGTACCTCGATGACGCTGGAGTGAGAGACATTATTTCATTTGTTGTGGCATTAGTGGTTTTCCGATGTCTTGGCCAGTGTAGTGGATCTAAACAGTATATGGAAACTCAGATGTGAATACAAAGTCGAAATTTGATGAAAAGGAAAAACAAATAACTCTCAACAGTTCGTGGAGGCACGTCGGTTTAGTTTTCCACTACACCAAATAAGGATTCTCACTGATACTACTTGTCGTGTGTTCCCCAGATAGTCTCGATATCACGACCGAGATAATTCCAACGACAGATAAATAAATAAATAAATTTTGCCGAACTAAACGGTTGCTTCCGCTGGATTCTAACTCTTCCAAAGATTTGTATGCCANTTACTCTGTGTATCGATTAACCTCGTTCAAACGTCATGTGTACATGCGAGGTTGAAGAAGATGAAAAGGCATGAATAACAATAAAAACCATGAATTAGAAAATAGCGTGCAAGACGCTACACCAGTCGTTCCATCATTTATAGAAATGTGCAACGTCCACTTGCCCAGCTTAACCATAGTGTTAAAGAATCCCTGGAAAATGTAAGGTTTTGCCAACGCTCTCCACCTACTGTGGCTTTCGTACCGGAACACAAATCAAAATCACTTTCTGAAGGCAAGTTAAACTTTCATAATACTAATCACTGGTTTCAGGTGTACCAGACAGCTTAACGGAAACTGGTGCGCATAATCCAGGAGCTGATCTTTCCAGCGCTACCTCTGTCGACCGCCTTCAAGATTAGGCATTTCCAGCAACGCTCCTAAAGTGCGGGTGACACGACTTTTGCGCACCTTGGAGGAAAGAATGCCGGAGTTACCCAGTGATGCCCGAACGCTGTTGTCGACCTCGAGAAGTTCGCCGATAAGTGACGTTTACCGAATCGAATATGTTCTTTCAGGGCTGGTTGAGGGCTTCGTAAATGCTGTTATAAACAGTCGGCTACTGAATATGTCGTCCGTAGGAATCCATATATATGTTGATGGCTCAACACCACCTGACGTAAGGAGGTTCAAAATATGGTCTGTGCTCTGTCGCCTCAACGAATCGATTGTGATCGAATCGTTTGTACTTAGTGTGTATGGGGAGAACAAAGAACCGGAATATGTCAACACATGAATTTTGGACGTACTGCAAGAATTGCACAATGTGCTATGCAATGACGTAGTGATTAAGGATATCCCGGTTACGGTCTGTTTGAAAGCGGTGAGCTGTGATACACCGGCTCGCTCGTATGTTACACAGATGCGCAGGCACTGTGCATACTGCGGCTGTGATAGGTGTGACCAATGAGGAGTATACTGCGAACGAAAAGTGGCGTTCTTACCGCAAAGTGGTTCTCTTCAAACGGATGCGTCGTTTCGCATCGCATGTCCTGCGCCCCTTTCCTCATCTATCGACATAATCTCCAGTTTCCCTATCGACTATATGCATTCAGTTTCTCTGAGCGTTATCTGTCGTGTGATTGATAAATGGACGTCGAGACCAGTTCCCAGGAACGTTTGTGTAGGTTCCCAAGTCCTCTAACGCAAAAATTAACAGATATTAAAATGTCGGGAAAGTCTATCTTGTGACTTCTCCCACGAGTGCCGCCGTCTGGAAGGCTGCGGAATGCCAACAATTTTTATCGTGCATCGGAGCGGTGGGATTACGTAATGTTTTAGACGGTGACAAGCATAGCAACTTTTTGGAGTTGTCTGTGGCTACATACATTTTATTTCGCCTCACCGTTAGCACTACTCAGAGTGACTGCGAAACGATTAATGCAAGTATTCTTGTTGAATAGTCGTAAGCTCTATGGTCAGGCAGAGATGGTGTACAATGTGAATTCGTTGGGACACCTTGCAGATGATGTGGTCGTATATGGTTCATTTTCCTATTCCGTTTGAATACTTCATGTATGGATTGAAATCTATGCTTAACGGGCCAACCAGCCAAGTAAGACAATGGTACAGACTTTTACCAGAAAGGTCTGCTTCTTCTCCTGTCAAAGTCGTTCACTCTGATGTCGGTAAACTTATCATTCGTCATTCTTCACCTGGATGCTCAGTGTTGACTAAGTGTTCAGCTTTGTTTTCAACCCTTCACCCCAACGACGTTACTCTTATGATGTTCCGTGCCTAGCGGTCAGCATATGTAACCCTATTTCTGAAGGTTGCGCTGAGTTAGCACCTCTTTACCACGCTCCGACCTCTCTTCAACAAAAGTTTTTCCTCTCACCACTTGCATATGTACATTAACAGCGATATAATGTCGGACGTACCAACATCAAGTGCGTCTCGTATTGAGGCGAAAGGTTTACTCTTCCTTTTTCGTGCGCTTTATGTTCTCGTACCCATTCTGCATTCTTTTAAATGACGTCAGCTGAAGACGAGTACAGTTCCGTTCGAGACTTACACAATGTAATTCATTTTGCTTCATTGTCTATTACGTATCACTCGTAAATGTTAATGAAATTCGACTTCAGTTGTACACCGTTGTTACCTCTTTGGAGGATGGCAAACCCTGCTGCGCAGTGCTGGGTTCGAGGCGGATAAACGGCGGCATAGCATCGTGGTCAATTTACCCTACCCATCAGTTTACCACAGCTGTGCGGGACCAATGGATTTTCCTGTCTGATCCCTCAAAGATACCAGTCAGAGTAATCATCACAACAGGTAATGATTTCATGATTATGTCTTGTGCTTTTAAACCACTAACTGCAAGCACGTCGTTATGCCAGGAAGGCGGAGGTCACATAAGATGTAGATTTGTCTGATATAACTCTGTGAATGGGAAATGAATTCAGGTAGCCAGGTAATGCTGGTGTACCTTACGTTCTATTGGCTATCAACAAGCCTCCCAAGAAGCTTCTGTCAGAGTCATCATCCGAGGACCCCGATAGCTGTTCGCCTGTGCGTGCTACTGGTGTCACAGCAACACGGTATCCGACATTCGCCTTGAAGGTATGTGGCTTCTCGGGAAAGCACAATTGTCGCACACTCACGCCTTCCAGTCAAGGCGTTCCAGATACCGTTTTCCATAGTCCCGTTCCTTCCTATCCGAGTATCCCCACATCTCACCGTCCCAGCTCCCTTGCCGCAGTGCGTGATCCAGCGGTTGCCCAAAACGGCTACGTTCAGCCACCCTAACATCACCTTTCCACCAACATTTTGACAGTTCTCTTCCAGTTATCCGTCCTCTTAATTCCACGTCACCGTCAACGTTGCAACAGCCGTCCACCAGTTCATCTGCGACACCTCTGGCAACATCGTTACTATAAAACGACTCTACTGTTTCCACCCAAACTGTCAACGATGATGCGAATGCTTCAATAATTACTGAAGGACGTGACCGTTTTGAAAGAACCTCTTCAACAGCGCCGTCCCTTTACAGATATGGACATTCCGAACCAGGCTGTGCGTGACACCCGTGCACATGCTCTGCCCGTGAACATTGTGACTAGTTTCCGTGAACTGGAAGCCAATCATCAAAGACAACCATTTAGAATAATTGTGATAGGTTTACGGGTAACACTTTGAACACCGTTAGATAGATCATCTGAAAACAATGAGTGCTACGTCTGCAAAGCTGTTACTTCACCGTTGCTTGAGGGAGGCGGTTGGATCACGGCTAGCATTGGAAGTGTCTTATGCTGGGGGAAGATATAAAACTGCCTTCAAGGAATTCAGCCTACGGTGTGTAACAGAAGATTGGCTGAATGAAACAACAGTACAATACATTCCGAACGTAGGAGCAGTCCCAAATGAACAAGGGAATCCAGAGACAGGGCGGGATAGGATACACAAATGGAGGCTTTGTTGGCTTTATCACTCTCGTGACCGTAGGGAAATGCATCGATTGGGAAAACCGGGAACAAGAGCTGAAGTATGCGTCGATAAAAATCTGTGCACTTTACAAGTTTTCGAATGAAGTTAATTCTCAACTGCGTTAATTTGTGTACAAAGTAGGTCATTCACTTGTGTTATTTACCATGTGGACGAGTTAGGAAACTATACGTTTTCACTGTTCATATGGGTATACATCCCCGTTTTCGTGGGTTGCATTCGGTTCATAATTTTGTTTGATGATAGTTTGAAGCAGTTGATTTAACACACACCTTTCTTCTTCTTCAGTGAACACAACTTTATACGGAATGATGAAGTGTACATGAAACGATTCTACTCTGTTCTTTTCAATCACTGTATTAAACTTTTCCCGTTCATTCCTGACGTGCCTTGCTTCCTCTGTAGAATGCGTTGTTTCCGAGAAATTCGTGGTAAACTCCATTGTTTCAGGTTTAATTGGAGGTGGATTACGTGGTTTCGGGTTAGCTCGGGGGCGAATTACGTGGTTTCTGGTCACTTCAAGGGTGAATTTAGGTTAAAGAAATGGGCTAGTCAGAAAATTAGTGCGTCACACTTGTTAGGGATGCGTTTGGGATTTTGTCGCCAGTCCCTAGGAAATTCCTAAATGGTCTACAGACTGGTCCATTGCGCGGAATTAAGGATTTTATGTAATCCACCCCTAAATGCCTTGGCACAGACGTATCTACCCACACGGCGCTTTGGAACTTCACATGAGAACTTGGTCTGTAGGTATACAAATGTTCCACTTTACGGTAACGTAAGTCCGCAGAAAAAAATGTTTCAATAAGCACGCCCACCCATACCCTCTTAACGACTCAAGATATCTGAATGCCGGTGCCTTGCTAGCACAACTAGTGATAGATAGTACAAAAACCTAATCTGCCCTCCACTGACTAGTCTGAGAGTCTATTAGGGACGAATTATGTTTTTGCCACCCACAACCCTAAACTGTCTAGACACACTACTTGCATTAGTTAAGTGCCTCCTCGCACGACGAATTATTTGTCGGTGTATCAGGGGAGAGAAAAGCATCGAATCGGCACTGCACATGACTTGTGCAGATGGAATGGGGAAAATCACCTTTAAGGATTTCACATCACCACACGCTATTCGAGGTGAACATAGAGGTTTTAAAAGTACCGAATGGGTGCGGAAGTGCAGATATCGTAGCATTTATACACAGGGGTTAGGATGGAAGACATAAGCACCCGGATGAGAATATAGTTAAAAATGGATAAAACAGGTTAAACGAACGTGTATCACTTGAAGGCCTGTTGATACAAAGTGAATCACTTGGGTTGGCTACCCATAGACAACACGGTCTCACTCCGGCTCTTACGTACGCGTGGCAAATACTTTTCGACATAACCCACACTGATAACTCTCCAGACGGAATTATCTTGTCACTTACCGCGTTAATATCTGTGGAAGCCGAATTTTCGCTCGGCTGTGAACGTTTGCAACGGTGTACTTTAAGCTACAAATTCGTGTCCTCGTTGGTGACATGCATTGATATTCATGGCGCTTCATGTGTTGTTTCAACGACCGCATGATTACGGCTGCCTGATTACACATTTATGAACAATGTGTGTCACAGGAACCTATTTTTCCGTCCAAAACCGCCTCCTTCCTCAAGAAGACGATCCTATCCAATCATAATAAGCGGAAATGTCCTTAACATTCGAGAGGTGACCTCCACTAGTTTTTCACCTGTCTGGTCTTTATTTCGCTACGCTCATTGGTGGCTTAGTGACCTTAACTGCTTTTCTGATATCTGTCCTTTGGTTTTCTGATTCGAGAATGTTGGTAGGTCATTATGCCTCCTATAGATACCATGCAATTTTTCTCCTTGTTGCACACGTTTCGGGGCCGAACAGAGTTGATTTTTGCACCCGTCTTTCAGTTTGTCCTGGGCGCAATTAACCGGTACTGCCGCGTATTTTCGGGACCAAGATTGCCGTGTTAATTACTTCGAGGAAAAACACGATTTTCTATCAATCGTCTTATTATACCGTGGGCGAACCAGCGTACTGAGTCAAGGGTTACACCACTTGGCGACGGAAGAACTCACGATGTCACTAACGTTCGAGCAGATGCAAAATCCTCTTCAACAGCGACAGAAACAAGTCGAACAGGCGCAGCTAAAACTGGTTGAAACTCTGACGCAGAAGCTGAGTTCCCAGCAACCAACAATGGGATCAAACGAATCTCTCAATTCTGCAGCAGAATCTGTACTCAACTCTATCAGTGAGTTTTGCTTTGATTCTCTAATCTGTGCTACGTTCCAGTCTTGGTTTAGAAAGTATGAGGGCGTCTTCAAGGTGGAACTGGCAAACGATAACGATGCTCGGGAGTTGAGGCTGCTGCTCCGTAAACTGGGTACCTCGGAAGATGAACGGTACACCAACTTCATATTGCCGAAGAACCCGAAGGATTTGAGCTTTGGCGAAACTACTCAGACGTTATCACGAATCTTCGGCTACCATTCATCCCGGTTTAACGCACGCTACCAGGGCCTGAAGCTCGTGAAGACAGAAGATGATGACTGGGTGACGTACGCTGCAACAGTCATTCGGGAGTGCGAACAGTTCAAGCTTCGCACAATGACCTAAGATCAATCTAAATGTCTAGTTTTTGCTTGTGGACTCCAATCAGCAAATGATGCAGATATCAGAACACGGATTTCGGCAAGGATAGAACAATGTCCCGACATCACCCTACAGGATATCACTGCCGAATGCCAACGCCTGGTGAACCTGAAGCATGACACCGCTATTATTGAGCACAGTAACCACTCATAACGTCCACACGGTGTCTTCACATGTCCATTTCAAGGTTACACCAAAGTCAGAACGCGACATCCAAAGGAAACCTCCCACACCGTGTTGGCAATGCGGTGGATGGCATCATGTCCGATATTGTCCGTTCGAACAGCACCGATGCACCCACTGCTCCCGTCAAGGCCACAAGGAGGACTACTGCCGTTTTAAGAGGCGTCAGCGCCGGCTTAATCAGAACTCCCGCAAGCCACACAGGCCCCGCTTCCCAAGAGCTCGGGTCGTTCTGGCAGCAAGACGACCACGTAACGCGCAGAAAGTACGTATCCGTCTCCATCAACGGCAGGTCGGTCAGACTGCAGCTCGATACAACATCCGACATTACGTTAATCTCTGACAGAACGTGGCACCTGATTGGTAAACCTACAATTTCCCCAATAACCCGGCTTGCTCGAAGCACTACCGGCGGTCGATTGCCTATCATTGGCGAAGTCCAATGCACTGCAGTCCTTAACGGATCGTCAATCAAGGGTACCTGCTACGTGACCCGCAATCCTGGCCTTAACCTTCTCGGATGCAATTGAATTGACATACTGCACCTGTTTGACAGACCATTACTCCGAATCTGTAACCGGATTCAAGCTCAGCAGAAGCCCACAATGTCCTTACGTTGTGAATCCAGAAGGCGGATGACACGAAGGTTGTCTTACTGGAGAACTTAATACATCACCTAAGCGTCTCAACAGCACTAGGAACAAAAACACTCATTTACACACCGCACTCTTCTGAGGATGCTCCAGTCGCTTTGGACACCATGTCTCAGTTCCATCATGTGGCGAAAGTCATTAAGTGTCATTTTGCTTCTCAACGATCCTTCCCATATATCTCCCGTATTTATCCCGTGATCATTTTGATCCATGCGGCTAATGAATAGTGGTGTGAGTAGTATGGGGCGGCCCTCTATCTTCACTACACCTAGAAGTCAACTCTCAACTTACAACTGCTCTCCAGCAGAGACACTCGAATGTGTTCGCAGAAAAACTCGGCTGCTGCACCAAAATAAAGGCAGTTTTTTCTCTCCGTCCTAGAGCGAAGCTGGTATTTCGACCCAGGCGTCCAGTACCATATGCTGCGCTTGCAACTGCCGAGCAAGAACTGGAACATTTTCAGCAAACTTGGGTCATTGAACCGATGAACTATTCAGCATGGGGGCTTCTATCGTCGTGGACGAAATGGCAAATGGAATAATACGACTTTGTGCAGACTGCCCCACAGGTCTGAATGACGCCCTCGAGACACATCAGTATCCTTTGCCGATACCGGAGATCTCTTCACAAAGCTGAATGGCGGGAAATGTTCCGCGAAGCTTGACCTGGCCGAAGCTTATTTACAATTACCATTTGCTGAAGGATCAAAGGAACTGTTAACAATTAACATCCACAAAGGACTTTACCTATTAAACCGGCTGTCATTCGGTGTGAATTAGCGCCAGCCATATTCCAACAGGTGATGGATACGCTGCTCACAGATATTCCCGGTGCGGTTGCCTACCTAGAAGACATCATGGTCATGGGCCACAATGCAGAGGATCTGGAGCAGAAGCTGGACAAACTCTTACTAGTTTGGGTGAATATGGTTTCCGGCTCCGTGGCGACAAATGCAGTTTTGGAATGCCCAGCATCAAGTACCTTGGATTCATTGTGGACAAAGATGGCCGACGACCTGACCCGGCCAGTGTAGAAGTCATACAGGAGACGCCACCTCCAACGGACGTGCCAACTCTACGGTCATTCCTGGGGCTGGTCAGCCATTACAGTTCCTTCCTCCCAGAACTCCATCGAATTCGAACGCCAATGAACCGTTTGCTAACTAAGGACGCCGCGTGGGAATGGCCAAAAGAGCGTCAACAATCCTTTAATCGTATCAAAACCCTGTTGGTATCGGACCTTCTGCTTACGCACTACGATCCGACGCTACTACTTGTCGTGGCTGCGGACGCATCCAACTACGGAATAGGCGCTGTAATATCACATACAATCCCAGATAAAAAAGAAAGGCAATCGCGCATGCATAAAGGTCGCTTACACTCCCTGAGCGAACTTACATTCAGATCGAGCAGGAGGCCCTGGCAATAATCTTCGCAGTGAGGAAGTTTCATAAAATGCTGTATGGACGATATTTCTCTTTGTTAACGGATCACAAACCGTTGCTCGCGGTGTTCGGCTGAGAGAAAGGAATCCCGGTTTACACGACCAGTCGCTTGCGAAGATGGGCAACGATGCTTCTTGCTCATGACTTCACGATACAGTACCGTCCCACAACTAGCTTTGGCCAAGCTGATGCTTTATCCAGACTCATCGGATCACGGGCACCGAACGACGAAGACACAATATTCGCAGCGATCAACACCGAATCCGATGTACACCTCAGCGATGCTGTTCGAGCACTTCCAGTGACAGCGGAAATGATCAAGGAGGCTATCAACATGGATCCAACTTTGAGGCGAGTAATGACGTTCATCCGTACAACGTGACCACACAAAGACCTAATTGGTGACTTTAGGGAATACTTCCATCGTCGAGAGACCCTTACGACTGTGGATGGTTGCATCATATTCACCAACGGAGTAGCAGTTCCGGAAGCCCTCCAACGGCAGGTGCTCAAGCAATTCCACACTAGACACCCAGGAATAAACAGAATGCAGTTTTGCCTACTGGCCACGAATGTACAGGCAAATTGAGAAGCACTGCCAAAAATGCACATCGTGTTGTCTAGCTGCGATAAACCCCGTGAAATGTGAACTGCACACTTAGCCAGCAGCCCGAAGACCCTGGCAGAAACTCCACATGGATTTCGCTGGGCCCTTCAATGGGCAAACGTACCTAGTCATCGTTGACGCCTACACCACGTGGCCGGAAGTTCATAATCTACGACAGCCAAATACGGACAGCACTATACAGAAGCTATGGGAACTCTTTAGTTGTTTTGGACTGTCAGAGACGGTGGTCGCAGACAACGGCTCTCAGTTCACCTCTTCTATCTTCGAAAGCTACTGCCAACGGCTAGGCATCTAGCACACGCGATTCCCAGTTTACCATTCTCAGTCGAACGGACAATCTCAAAGGTTTGTCGACACCTTGAAGCGAGCATTGTTGGAGGCCAGAGGAGAAGGTCCCCCAAGTCATGTTGTACAGACCTTCTTAACCAATTATCGGACAATCCCAAATCCAAACGTTCCAGATGGCTAGTCGCCGGTAGAATGCATGTTCAATAGAAAACTGAAAACTGCCTTTGCTATCACGATCCCGCATCCAAACAGTAGGGAAGGACGGAATGCAGAAATAGAAAGACAGTACAGTCGAAGACACGGAGCTAGCGCACGATATTTCACGATCGGCGATCCAGTGCTTCTACGCATGTTTCATTGACCGATGAATTGTAAGAGAGGAGTAATCGTCCAGCGGAAAGATTCGGTCCCCTATGAGGTGAAAGTCGGCTAAGCCACATGTGTGTGGCACGCAATCCAGATTCGCCGAAACCGGGGAGGTGCGCGGTGCGACCCGGTAGGACCAACCGCTCAACTCGATCTATTACTGGACGCAATCGACCTGAAGAGAAAAGATTGCCCTACCAAAGCCGAACAGTTGTCAGAATCGACGTCGCAATCTCAGGACGCTGAGCCCAAGTATCCCGTAAGGTGGAGATGAAGAACAAACCGATGTGACAAACCGGTCAAGCCGATTCGCGCCGATCTTCGGAAGCAGTCTCACGACTGAACCCAACAGTCTTCAAGAAGGAGGTGTTAGAGGAACCCATTTTTTCCGTCCAAAACCGCCTCCTTCCTCAAGAAGACGATCCTATCCAATCATAATAAGCGGAAATGTCCTTAACATTCGAGAGGTGACCTCCACTAGTTTTTCACCTGTCTGGTCTTTATTTCGCTACGCTCATTGGTGGCTTAGTGACCTTAACTGCTTTTCTGATATCTGTCCTTTGGTTTTCTGATTCGAGAATGTTGGTAGGTCATTATGCCTCCTATAGATACCATGCAATTTTTCTCCTTGTTGCACACGTTTCGGGGCCGAACAGAGTTGATTTTTGCACCCGTCTTTCAGTTTGTCCTGGGCGCAATTAACCGGTACTGCCGCGTATTTTCGGGACCAAGATTGCCGTGTTAATTACTTCGAGGAAAAAACACGATTTTCTATCAATCGTCTTATTATACCGTGGGCGAACCAGCGTACTGAGTCAAGGGTCACAACAGTGTACGACCCCAGTTTGAATACTGCACGTTCATATATGGCCACCTGTGTAAGACTGACAGACTAACTCTGGAAAGACTCCAGCGTACATTCAGGAAATGCTTATTCGGTTATCCATCTTCTCTGGGCTACAGAGAACGCTGCCAGACGCCTGCAATTTATCCTCTCTGGTTACGGCGTCTCAAGGTTTACCTTACACTCATGTATAATCAGATCTATGGCAATAAATTCACCGTCAGCTTCGCCACTCGCTTACAATACAGGTCGAAGTATAACCTCACAACCAAGGACTTCACCTTGGCAGCTCTCAAATCCCGGGAAAAACTGCGTTCAAATATTTTCCTAGTGAAATATTCCTACATTTGGAACAATCTCCCGTGTGCAAATAGAGCCAGTATGAATATACACTGATTCAAACGAAACTTAGAAACTTTCCTAATAATGACGAACGTCATGTCCATTTTCACGATCCACTTTTGTGAGGACGTTATCTTTGAAAACGGACCTAATAACATCTGACGAAAAACCCTCTGTGTTTCGTGATGTTACGTCACGCACCTCTCGAATCGATCAAAACTACTGACTTTAGGACAGATGTTCTGCTTTAGACTTGCCAGCGAACAGGGAAACCTGTCCATAGTCAACACGTACAGGTGCCAATATACATGCCCGTTAGAAATAACATAATCATCCTGGTACACCCTTATCCTATACTCATTGATAGCTTGTGTATCTGTGTTGTAAACCACCATGCAAAAGTTGAACCTACCAAAATTATCAGGAAAAACTCAACCTGTTCGTCTCATGACTGCTTAATAACATTTCGTCGCAACTCTTCCTTTTTCTCCACTGATAGACCACCAGGCAACCTCTCGGTATTGTCAAACATTGTTCTCATTCTATATACCGGTCGTACAGCGATAATTGACATTTAAAATCCGGCAGTAATCGTATACCAAGGAAAGCTTATAATCTATCTTCTCTCGTGTTATTCGAAAACAGCTGTTCGCTTATGGTATATATTTTATCAATTAAAGTGATGCTATTAACGTCACATAGAAGGTTTTGTCGAAATATCGTATGTTCCACTGTTCGTCATAGCTCAGTTTTACTTTCCCCAGTTTATCGCGTGATTCCGCCCTCCACTCTTGGTTTCGCTGATATATCCCGCGTGTGAGAACGTCCCACCCCGCCAGGGCGCTCAAAATTTCGCAGTGGTTGAGCACATCGCGAGCTCCTCAAAATTCTTCGGAATTTAAGCGGAGAATGACGTCAAGTCGAGAGGTCCATGCGCTTTCCGCAAAAGTCCCCACTCCGCCCCCATCCTGAAAACATTTTCCGCACACTTTCTTGGGACCACCTATGTAGAATAATGACCAAATTCTCCGCCAATACATCCCCTCTACCCTCCAACCACCCCCATTTTGCACGACCTTGAGCATCAGGCCAGTGATCACCTTGTGAAGTCCCGATTGATGTAACAAATCAATTACTTCATCGAATTGTGCAGATCACAAGTGCTATCGTCTCAGAACTCTGTCGCTCAAAGATTTTTGCCTAAACATGAATTTCCCCTTCACAGAATGTCTGCCTTATTGCTCTATTCACATAGCTGACTCATTAAGCAATTTTCGTGTTCGGTGTTCAAATGTATGTATGCTGAAAAATCTGTACGGTGGTCTCGCTCTCCTGAGCGTGTTTCTCACAAATGCGATAAGAAAATTCAACATTATTCTTATCATTTACGGAGAGGTGAAACGCCAGAGGATCTGTAAGTTCCCCATCGTTTCTCCCTGTCATGAACACAATTTCAGTTTGATTAACAGATTTAGGCGGGCTGGAAATCACGGACTTCAGTTTGCCCACGAAGGATTCAAACAGGAGTACTGAAAACCGGTGGAGAACACCGCCAGCAAGACGTACAAGCAAGTGTACGCCATCTAACCTTGGCCGTATGACTGTGAGAAATTGCACACAAACACATTAGACAACTGCCAAGAGGAGTCTTGATGATTACGACGGAAATGCAGACGGTAAAACTTGAAAATAGGTACACAAGCATCTAGAAAGCTTCCATACGTTGCATCGTCCGGAAATCAAGCAGGAAGTGTCTGTTTTCGGTTTTCTTCTACTGCTTGAAGTCAAGTAGCTCAAGACATTTGCGAGTAAACTGGGAAGTCCAGCTTGTTCGCCATTGAAGTGTTCTGTCATTGAGTTGGTTCGTCGCCTGGGAACTGATGCAAGCGTTCAGTGATATGGGTTACGAGGTCCAGTTGCTGATCAACCGATGGACCACGTCCAATCAGACAGAACGCATGTTGTCTATTGGAAAGCAGGCTATCACATCGGTTGGGAGGAAAGCAAACAGAGAGCCGATCGCTGGACGTGAAGCGCAAAAGTTGGCACCGGTCCCTGTAGAAGAGCGCTCTAGGGTAAAAGTTACCTTGCACTTTAAGAACAGTCCATTTTAGACACATTCTTTACCATCGTAACAAATAACCTTGGTTACATGTTTGTTTAACAAACATACGTGTTGGTATATCACAGATGATAGAATTCAGGCTGATGCTCATGCTGGCTTCCGCAAACTGTATACTGGATGATAACACACCACCCGGTTAATTAGGAACCTCAAGAAGATAGCAGTTGACGTAATCCGGTTCACCCTTCTCACAGCAGGTGTCAACACTGGAGGGCAGAGACACAAACAACTTGCGTAGACGGCATTAGATAAGCCACGAACTTTACCTTTTTCACTTAATTAGTGGCAGGTCATCAGCATTCAGGTGTATTGGAATGATGACGACTTCCCGCACCTGACGATATGCTAACGCTTTTGTAATGCCCCTACCTAGAGTGAAGTGTGCACAATCACCCGATTACACGTCACGTATCAACGACGTCGGCGGAGTTTCCTTCAGTTTTCTCGCATCCGAAGGCAGTTAACGCAGTCGTTTCCTATAATTTGTAATTGGTGACTGACTTGAACTCTAGAAATATTTCTTGAAACAGCCCAACCTCAAAGCCGGTCAACAAAATTGTTTGACAACGCAGACTTACTATCCTCACCATCAGGCGATTACTGTAATAATTCACGCTGATATTCTGACTGCTTCGGAACATCTAACTTTGTTTGTTTTACGAAGAAAGCATTTACAAACAACCTCTAACAAACTGTGTGAATGGCCGTCAACAGACTCCTGCTCAGAGGTGCGAATGCTGGCGTGGAAATTTCCGAGAACACGGCGAACGTGATTATAGATGGTCGAATGATTAACTGGCAATTCCAAACCCCATTGGGAGTGATATGCGTTCGTTGATATGAATCCACTATTAGTTCAGCCTGGTGGTGATCAAACATATTTAAATAAAGCAATCAAATGGTGGTGAGCGGAGCATCCTCACAAGAGAATATGACGAAAGTGAACGCGCTATGCAGTGCAGTTTAGCTAAACAGGAAACACTTATTTTTAACATGAGTTGTTTCCTATATGTGACAACTTTCCTACAAGCTACTTAAATAACTACGTTTATGGAGTCAAGTTATGAGGACAAGATCAGTCCCTGAGCATTTTACCCAGATCCATTTATGCTGCTTTCTCATTAGTCACAAAAACAGAGGTATTCCACTCTAAGACTAACGTGACTCATCCCCGAACCGGGCGGGTTTCATCCTGAAACTGTTGTGATTCCTTTCCAGTTGATCCTTAATATGTGGTGTGACAGCGGTGACGTCGTGGTGTTAGGGTCAGTTTTGCCTCAGCTGCAACATCACGACCAGTTCTCGTAAGGATATCCGGCCTGTTCTTAAAAGCCTTAGAACGTTCAAAACGTGGTGTGATTTTCGCAAACGGATGTTTTGGGAAGTGATTTGTTTTGTGCTGTTCGCAGAACACTAACCCAATAGTGCAGTAGAACGGGCAGCTAGTCCCTGCGTGGAATGTGACCGTTACAGAGGGAACGCTCGCTAAAAGGCATTAGTGGGTAATTGATAGCAAAATTCTTATTGCGGCTAGTTCAAATAAAGTGGTATATCGTTAGGTGATTTTCGCTCAGGTAAATTTTGTCTGTTCGCGTGAACCCGCCTTATTTTATTGCGCACCAGTCAGGTGACCCATCATTTTTTCACTGTGGACGCGGCATGGTGTTATTGTTGCCAGCCCGGCGGATGTGTCCGGTCGACATTACTGACAAGGGCTCCGGATCTATTGGGTAAGCGAAGCTTACAAATAACCCATATTGGAGCATTCTATTTATACTGCGCATATTCATAACACAAAGGGATAGACTCTGCACAAGTACAATTGAATTTTCCGTGATATTCCAGATGCCTTTATGGACAGTTCCTTGAGTTACTGAAACAACTGTAAGTTCTCTTCAAGTTTCTACAAAGTGGTTGTTGCTGTACTCCGCTTATTAGCTGATATATCATTTCTGATACACCTTAAATTGTTGCCTTCATTGCAGATCTCGAGGCATGGGTTGAACAATAAACCCTTGCATATAGTGGTGAGGAACAGGCGCTTTTATGAAGATGGTCGACTCACCACGTTGGACTACTCTGTAGCTGCTTGTGACCTGTATTCTGACCATAATTATTGTTCGCTTACGGTGGTTACACCGATATTGGCAAAATTATGAAGCATGTTGCTCGTATGCCGAAGACAGACTATAGATCACATGGTGGTTGTGTACGTTAGAGATTCAGAATGCAGACTGTGTTGAATCAAACCTTCTTATGAGGCGTTCCACAAATTTTCCATGACCGTTTCATTATTGTTCCCAAAGCACCACCATAGAACACTGGAAGACCGCTCGAAGAATGCACAAAGAACACCCACGGAGGCTCAGATTTCACCCAGAGAACGGCCGTGCTACTGGGACGAAGCAAAGGTAAGTCGGTTTCATGGGGAAGCAGATGCCTCCGAGGATTTTTTTTTACCTTGATGCGTTGAATCTTAAGGCCGTCAACAGTGGGGTGAATTGAGGAAGGGACGAGCTGTGTTTGAACTAGTGCAACAGATGTCAAATGAGGCGGGCCTTGAGAATTATTACAGGGCAAGCAGAAATGACAGTGTCAGGTAGAACAGTTCAAGCCTTGCAACCGTGCAACACGAAAGAGCCATCTATGCATTCTCGTCTGCACTTTACGACCTCAAGTTTCAGGAGGTGGCTCCTCGGTGACGTCTTATTTCCCCTGCTGTGCATCAACCGGCACGAATTATTAAAAAATTTCATTGTAAAGGTATTGACACCAGACAAGCTCTAGACCAAAAACACTTTAGAGAATACGCGCCCAATTTTTCTTACTGCGGCCTAGTTTCCGTTCCCAGTTTGCTTTGATAGTTTGACAAGTTGACGTCTTCAGGAGCAATTTGTCTTCTCGAAGATATGATGGTTAGATGAAAACTATATCTTCTAGGCGACGTCAAACAAAACTGTTGCAAGGAAGCTGGAAATAACTAGGGTACAGCCGGTCGAAATGACGTTCCGACAACGCTAGGGTTTTGCTTCAACTTTCAGAGGGTCCAGCAGTGTGTGCAAAGCGGTGGCTACGAGATAATTCTGAACAAGTGCTGTCTAGAGCGGGTACCCGTTGGGCTAATATGAGGTATTCACAGGGCCAAGAATGTGAATGGCATTCTGCTTACCAACGTTGAAGTCCAGTAGGTTCGGTCGAGTCCAATCGGATAGAATGTCAAGGTCCATCTGTAGGACAGGAAAATGGTTTAAAATGATCACGGCATACCAAATTCCAAAATAGCCAGCCAAGAAATAAACCTCAGGGTGCCTCACTGAGCCTCGACTTGCAGACAGTGAATGCGTCATCCAAGCCCACTCTGTACAGCAAATTAGAAAGGTATGACCCAAGCTTGCGCAGAAAATTCTCTTTCGCCGCATAAAGGTTAAGTCTGCTTATTATGACGGCAGGATCCATGCGGTCAAATGCCTTGGCAAAGTTGCGGTATATGGCGTTTATTCCGTCGTCTAAATCGACTGGTTCTGTCCACTAACCGGTGTGATACGAGAACGGCCCTTGTGAGTTCTGTGCTGCACATCGGAGAGGCCAAGATTGATGGGGCACATATAAAACGAGATGTGTATAAGAGCTTCCAAAATTTTCGCGGCACTCGACAGAAAAGCAACTGGTCTGTGCTCACCTATGCAATTACGCCCATAACTGTCGGAAACGGATGTGATGCTTGCAAGATGCCAACCGCTAAGTACTGTTCTCTGGGAGGTAGATTGCATAACAATCAAGGCCAGTGGATCAGCTGCTCTATGGAAGGCCTTGGGAGGTATAACATCGTGATCAAGAGACCTGCCCCCATGCAGCTGAGTTTAGCCAACATTTTTGCGGAAGTATTTTCCGCGATGCAAGCACCATACCCTTCTCTGTCAAGGCCAACCTCAGCAGCTGGTGTTGACGTTCCAAAAATACCGCTATGAGACTCAGTGAGCGCACCAGTGGGACAATACTAGAGCTAATAGGGCCAGGTGAGCCTGAGAGTTGAGAAACTATGGATTTCGCTTAGCAGGTTCATGTTATAAATTTGAAGAAGCTGGTTAGACTGGCAATGAAGCTTTTCCTGAGACTTTGTTGGTAACGTCGATAATCTCCATGAATTATTGTTATACACCGACTTCTTCGTTTCTGGTCTTCCTTTTCGGTAAACTTCGGACTCTGATAATCAGTGGCATATCCAGGTATATGGTTTTCTCCGAATACACTTGAGTGCGTTTTTCAACTACCAACACTTGGTTAGTGAATATGTGGTTCAGCCGAATCCACTTATGGCTACCACACTACCGAGTGAAACCGGATCTATGCTGCTTAAATTCGTGTACCTCATTGTGTCAACCAGTCGTCCAGAGATTGAATTTTCGGCACCTGCTCACGAAAAAGATAAGGGGTTGATCCCAGGTGGGTTAAAGTCACTCATTAAGAGGATGCGCAAGAAACTTTCAACCCAGATAATCAGGCTTAACTTCCTGAATTATCGGGAGACGAATGGGGATAGAGCACTCTCACTAGCTAACGATAAAAACCGTTTGACGAAACGAATTGTTATAAAGAAGGGCCTTAGCGGAAGTGCAACCAAAGGCCTATCTCCCTTCTGTGCACTCAGTTTTACCAACACGGAACATGGACAAACCACTTATGACATTTTCAGAACTCAGGTAGGAAGTGCTGAGCCACGAGCCCGTCATGACAGTAATCCGGAGATCTGAGGAAGTACAGACTTCGTGAAACTCTGGAAGTTATTTTGCTAAATAAAATATATTCGTATACATTAACTGCACGTAGTCGCGGGCAAACCGACGAATATTGGTTTGCAGTTGCGAGTGAGGTATTTCGCCCACAACGTGACGACGGTGGAGGTAACCAACACCACAAGAAGCAGCTGTAGCTGCCCTCAAAGTTACTGAACACTAAGAAGGCGCCACAGAGCGATTTGCACGCCTGCGGCGACTGGCACTAGATAAACTCCGTTTCACTTTGGATCGTCGACAGTGAGGCAAACTCCTACCAGTGATGAGGCAACGTCGATGGCGTAACCGTTGCAGTATGTGTGAGAGAACGTAATGCTTATGTGCTACCAGAAGAACGTCCTGCGTCAAAATGATGCCGAAAGCACGAATTTTGATAACCGAGGTTTGTCAGTAAATGTCGAATCCAGTTTCCTCGGTAACCTCGTAGTAGAGAGTGAGAAATGGAATTGTCTCTTCCAGCACGCAGTTACCTTCAAGACTCCCGATCATGATTATGGAGAAGCATTAAGCAACCGATGGCACATTCCGGTAGGCTATGGACAATTGCAAAACCCTCCCCGGTAGTGGACCTCAACTCATTGGGAGCAGCGATGTCGGTAGCCTCAGTGACTTTTACTGACCTCACGCCGACATCAGGCCTTCCAAACAACAGCAGTGAGCTTTATACGTAGGGCCGAGTGAAGGAGCTCAGAAGTTTTCCCACCCCCTGCAAGCTTTGGGGGATTGTTGGAGATGACTGGCCCGAGCGCCCTCGAGCGACATACCATACTGTTGACAGCCAGCGGATCAACGGATGTTGCATTAACTACAAAGGCTAAGGTTTTAATCACAGTGCTAACAGCCTGTCTGACGGTTCTACAGCAGAGGCACGCAGGGTGGATACAGTCTGTCCTTGCTGCCGTTATCGTTTTGTAAACCTCAATAGACGTGCCTAGATACGAGGTGTGGATCACGTGCCACGGAACGAGCACTGCATAATGAGGGACATCTTGCCGGCAAACTTTACACCAGATACACAGTCAAACATTTCCATCACCGGTGAGGACTTAATCCAATATTAGTCATTCTACCTAAACAGCAATTTAAACTAGCGGTATTCAGGCTTCGCGCCGAAAAGGTTTTGAAAATTAGTCGAAATAAAAGTTATATCAAATTGAAATACAATGATAAGAACAATTTTACTAAAAATACATAAAGCACCACAGATTTTACTGTCCCACGAATTGACACGTGTGTTGCGTGTACGCTCAAGGATGCACAGATTTTTGTATGCTTAGAATTTCATACATGTGGGCGAGCGAATAGTGAAATATGGAGAGTCTACGGATATATCGTATGTTCAACTGTGAATGCGTGTTTATACATGATCAGATAATAAATATATATTTACCCACTGGTCCAGGTATCCAGATATTTGCTTTTCAATATACTCTATATAATTAACGTTATGCACAATAGCGCACTAATATTTTCTCCCTTATGTGAATATTGTTGCGACCGGACGGTCTTGGTGCTGCGCGTGAAGTAACAGCGTACACTGAATTCAGAACAGGACTTTGAACTAAGGTTTTATGTAACTTTTCCGTAGGCAGCAATGTGGGCATAAGCAGTCGGCTGCATATCCCAACCGTAACGGTCAGTGCTAACTGTAAAGTGTACCTCAAATCACAAATTGACCGCTTAAAGCTGAGTAAACATTTCGAAATGCGTGTGGAGATTTACCTCACAAGTCCTGTTAGTGACGAGAGAAGAAGAGTGAAGTTTTCCTTCCGGTGAGGCACTCCAAAAACAGCGGCCTCCAGACGAGAATAAACACATGAGTAAGTAAGGTTGAGTTGCAAGACTGAGACGCAGTTACAGATAGGATGGTCAGGTGGAAACGTTGGGCGTCAGAAGCGTGTGGGGAAATCCTCCCAACATACCCGGCAAACGCGCGATACAAACGTATTCTCGAAGGAAATGATCCCTGAGAATTAAAACTTACCGTTTGACGACAATGAGATGAGACATCAGTGAACACCGGGTGGTGGTTCGATAGTAACGCTCAGGGCTTTAGAAATAATTGATTTCCATGTCAGAAAGGATTACAAAAGCTAATAAGTTTTGCTTCAGAAGACCGTGGATCTGTTTGCTGTTCCTTTGGCGCCGATATCGAAATTATCAACGGCAGGTGTTGTGACGGTATAGAAGCACCATCATGTGAAGAAGTTTTTCATGTGCGAATAATATTTGACCGTCACTTGTTGATCAATAATGCATGTGTGAATCTACTGAGATATGTCTTGACACATATTTTGTTGGTCTAATGCAGGTTAATTCGATTTCGCTCTACGTTCCGTTTTAGGTGATGGATTGTTTACAGGGCTTCAAAGATGTTCATGAGGATTGGGAAGTTGTGAGCTCCAGCGAGCTTAGACGTTGGTTAGATCAATACAGGAAGGATTACAGCGTCTTATATGAGCAAAAAACTAGGCAGTGGTCGCTTCAACTGTGAAAATGTGCCATTGCTGCTAAGTTTACGTGGTGGTGGGTGTTCCGGTGTATAAAATACAAGCGGCGTAAGATTGAGAGCCGTGGAGTACTACGTGTTCAGTGAGTTGTGTTCACATACTCCCAATTGCACAGTTTCCGCGATGCATGCCGTTGAACACGCTTCAACGCGGTTGGGAGGAGAACCAGGTTGGTTGTTAGCTCTTTCACATTGGAGCGCAAATGCGACATAATTGCTATCTTGTACGATACCCGATCAACAACTCGTCGGCTCACGGACTATGAAGTGAACGTCTCGAGGCATCTTTTCGAGTATAACACACCCACTGATGAATTCAGGCAGTATGCTGCGGATGTTTATGGCAAGTATGTAACGACCATGAATATTTGCATCATCCGTCATCAGTTAAAATCTCCGGCTAGCGGACAATAATGTTGCAGAAAATCTGCCCCAGTTTCCGAATCATCCGGAGAAGAACGGCCTAAAGCGTGACTCCGGAGACGACAATAATAGATACACGCGCATACATTCCCACGGAGAGAGCAAGTGTAGTTATTCAGACGGTTTTCTGATGTGATGAACGTCACCGCCACGCATGGAACCAACCGCTACAATTAGGTTCTCTATCCCTTCATATTCACCGCAGTGCCCTGAAGCTATATCAGCTCCCGGTAACAGACTGAAAGGGTCATGGACGACTCATGATGTATGCCTATTTCCGAAGTGAGAAGTACGAGTGCAGTCATATGATGTGTGCATTCAAAAAGTGATTCTATTCCACAGTGCGTTGTTGTTAACTATGGCCGCCGTTTCTCGACCCATCGATGATGGCTTGTTGAATACAATCTGTTCAAAAGAAGTATGATCCGCCAAGAGGTCACTGTCGGAGGTACGAATGCATTTCAACTGGATTACAAAGTGCTGCATCAGCGATTGGCCGAATTACACGATGTAAACCCCGAGACAGGAGGCCGCAGTTTCAAGGCTATCATACCTTTCATACACCGGTCCATTGAGACAGCTGAGGCGGCCTTTTCTCTCAGAATTCCCCTTTCTTCCGTTCTGCAATGCAAACCAGCCGAGGTGGGAGAAGAAGGTCACATGGGAGTGCCCCATGGATATTGTGGTGACCCCGTTACTATGAATGGTGATTGATGCGATAAAGACCATCTATTTCTCCACATGGAGTGCAAGAATAATGCTGATATATCGCACTTCCCCTTCTGTACAGGGCAGTTGCACCCCGCTTGCCAGATACGTTATGATTTCGTCAACTATGCTGGTTAAGTTTCATCTACCTCAAAAGGTGTACCACTTCCGACGTTGAAACTTAAAAAGGGACCGTGTGCAGCACAATTATTGATTGATGACCCGGATACCCTTGAAGACGAGTTTCTTGTTGTTCCCCCACGCAAGCGGATTCGTGTGAGATTGTCGTCGAACGAATACAAGAATATCACTGGCAACAGCAAGTGATGCCCCACCTACCACAATACGTAAAACTCAAATTCAGATCCAAACATACAGCGAAAAGAGGACTTCTACGAAAGCAGTAACAAAAGCAAGGAGGCTGAAGAAAATCCGATTGAATAGTCGAGATAATGATGCACATATAATAAACGAATTCCGACACTTCCATGGCACTTTCGCGAAGTGGCACTGTGACTATAGGGTGCATGTAGGCTGACCATTGATCAGTGACATCAGTAAGTCACCCCAATAGGCTTCGTGTTGCTGCATGCTTCGCTTCCTATTTAACCACTTTGTCTTTTGGGCGTATAAGGAGTTGCACCTCCAGTGGGGTTCATGTAACTTCATGAACTTACCGGTTTCTTTGTTACCATAGTGCTAAACAAACTTACGCCCTATTACAGTGAGCTGTAAATACGGCAAGGGGTTCACGTTTACTTACGCCCACACTATCCCTGGAACTCATCAGCTGCAAACTTATCTGCTTACCGACGGCGTCCCCGACTCTCGTTGGTTTCTAGATTCACGTAGGGGTGATCATAAACATTCGCATTTACCAACTTCAGGCACTTATTTCACGGAATATCAAACGCGCAAGTTCACAAAAACTGGTTCACAAGTTATACTGCACACGTTCATCAATCATTCGTTGCTGACTTCTTCTATCTACCAAATCACTAAACTTCAGCTATCTCGTCAACCTATTTCGCCATTTAATTCACGCGACATTTTAACTTCGTTGCTGAAAGTTTTTCACAGGGTAAGACATAAATATCTCTCCAACACAATAGGCATATTTCTTACTTTTCAGAATATTCCGTCCACCACCACTCAGATGACATTACAAACTCAAACATTAACGGCTTACCATCGTCGGCACTTGCTACCTGCAAATAATTTTCAGCGATATGTTCCAAGAATGTTGGTCGCAGACCGCGACTTCTCCAGTAATCGTGGATGAAAAAAATGTCACTACCACTTCCCTTCTTTACGTCGGTACCTGGTGCAGAAATTTCAGCCATCGAAATGTGTGTTACTGACGGTTATACGTTTGTAATAATTGGCCGATATTTAAAGATGACCTTAACTTAGATTGTTATTCGTTATGGCTGATTTTGATTCGGTCGTTTCCTGTGACAAGGGTTTTCTGTTGATGTATAGATACATAAATAATGCAGGTAAATGTGTGGTAATTTGGAAATTGTCCACCATAAAAATAAGTAGTGATATTGTTTTTTTAAGACATGGGTTATACGGCATCTTTCAAGGCGATTTTTGATAACCGTGAATTTCACACATTCTTACAGTTCTGTGGGTGCTTAAAGAAGTACATGGAAGATGTGCGTGTTGTTTACGTTCGTGGGAGGAGCCGTGGGTCCGAAACAATGTTGAAATACAATAAGACAAGAGGGCATGTAACCATGGGAACCGTCTAGACTTACTATCGTTGTACCCCAGTGCATCCAAACCGCCGAAATGGGTGTCCATTCAGTAGCAAGCGGATTTAGCTCCAATCGCCTGGTAGGTGCAGGCTTTCAATTCATATTTGCTGGCTTCGTCTACTTCGGCTTCCGTTTGCACCCACCAGCGATAATGAACTTCAAATCCTGCAAAACACCCATCAGCGATGTGGACTTATGCAAATTGCGTTGCTTTACAGAGGTTCATGGATTTGTGTTGCAGATATCAGATGTTATGAACAAGACGATGAAGACTATGTAGTAAACGACTTCAGTCGTCATAAAAGGCGCCAGCAACTCATGCGAGCCGACGGCTATACTCTACGCCAGAGAAGACTGGAGGTGGTGCGTTACTTTTCGTACACAGACCGCAGATATATAAGTCGTATCAAAATTTGTGCATGTTTGCTTTCAGTGACTTCGTTGGTTCACGCGTGCGTTTCAGAACAGGACACTGGTTGGGTGGGACAGTTATAGAGTCAATCACCAACACGACTGCCTTACCAATATTTCTCGGTAGTTTCACGGATAAGCTTATCAATCTCAATGGGATCTTTGAGAAGCACTCTACCAGCCTTACAGGCAAATTCATCTTGACTCTCACGTTAACTCTATTGCAGTATGTTTACGATCTCAGTAGTAGAGAATGACCACTATAGTAATAAAAATATTGGTATAGTTCTCAAGGCATCTGTTAGAAACACACTCGGAGAAGCGTGATCAGTACACACAATTTAACATGCACCCAATAACGTACACATAAATGTTGATTGTAAAATACATCAAGTATGGAAAGAGAGTAACAAAACAGCCAAAATAATAGGGGAAAACTCTGGTTTATGAAGGGGTAGTAGCCACTCTAGCTTCTGAAAGGATAGTTAACAAAATTTTCGACATTGATAGAAAGTGCTGAGTTGTTACATCAATTATTGCTTCACAAGGTTAACGTTTTTAATATGAGGCCAGCCGACT
>QNGE01006673.1:9029-29412 GCA_008508345.1 Paragonimus westermani
TGAGCGGCGGCCCGGGCCACATTACCTTTTGGTCAGGCTCATGGCTGTTATGATGATGCACAATTATAATAATCACATCAAGACAGCAGAATGGGTTAGGCTCATTGCCACTTAGGAACGTTCTGAGAACACAAGTTTGATACATTTTGCTAGTTCGTTGGCTGAAAACTCGCTTACTGTGATGCATAAAGCGTATTATTTACTCGATTGAACTGTGGGTATTGATTTTCGGTGTTCATCAATTTAATACCAGGGTTCGGACGTTATTGCTGCTGCTTTGTTAGCACGTTTGTTGATAGCGATATCGAGATAGAAAGTGCTGAGGATTCATGAGTTCGAAATCAGTCTAACAGTTGTTGGAAGTGTGGAGATTACTGTCATGGAGTGGCTCCCAGTAGAAGTTCACTGAGAGAGAAAAATGAGAGCGGGAGGTGGATGTCTAAAGTAAGATTTGAATCATCTTATAATTGCAGGATAATTACCTGAACGGAAATGGAGGATGAGCAACATGTAAATATGGTAATGTGCACACAGGAATAAGCACTTTGTAAGTCAGGGGTGCTGAAGTTTCCCAACCTAGTAATCTTTCCAATTGGAGCATTGATTCTTCGGGCAGTTAGCAAAGTGTGCAAAGTAATTAGCGAGTCGGCAACAATCAACAGACATCCTCCTTTCGCGATAATCTAGTAGTTACCAGCACCTGTATCCACCATGCTGTTATGAAAAGTTCGACAAATTTGTCATCGAATAGCTTTTGGACCTCCGATCGACTCAACAATACGTTTGATGAAGATTGAAGTTTAGGCCTCATAGCAATGGGTCGGTAGGTGCTAGAGCAATGGTGGTAGCTTAATGCACACTGTAGCTAGCTCATAAATAAGGAATGACGGTTTGTTTTGAGCGAAAGTAGCCCTGACTTCTTGTTGCCAGAGGATTTTGTTGCCCATTAGCACATTGGCATAGAAGTGAGACAGTTGGCAGTCTTATTCGCGTTTAAATGTATCTTTGTGATCTATTTGTGCAGTACAATAACCTTGAATGAAACTCAATAGACATGTCGATACTATGTTAATTTTTTGCGAGATTCCTTGATGTTTCGTTGGTTTGAAGCAGTCGGAGAAGCGGAAATATAGCTCTGGGAACTCCCAGTGTCTACGAGGGCTTTTAGGCGGAATCCGTCTGCCAAAACGTTAATGAGACCGTTTGTTAGACGACGACTGTAGTTGTAAAGAAAGGCAATGGCTTCGTGATATCGGAAGCATGTTTGACTGGGGGACACAACCCACAGACTTTGTGGAAGTGTTCTTTTTTACCTCGCGTGTTGCATGCTGTTTCTTTTATGGAACATTTTGATCGGGGGCGTCTACATAAGCACGAAGAGACTAGTGGGACTCACTTTTATCTTCAGTAGTGGTATTGTGATTGATTTTGTAGCTGTAAGCCCACCATTGGGCTCTGTGTTGGCCGACATCTTGATTAATATGCTCGAACATAACGAGTTCATTGAAACTGTTGAAACAGTCATTAGTTATCAGCGATATGTGAGTGATGTCTTTTGTCTAATGGACAAAACGGAAGATCCGCAGTCTTTTAAACGTTCTTAATAATGCACATAAGAACATGATGTTTACCCTGAATCATCATAGACAGCAGTACATTAGTAGCCCACGGTGATTCTTAACTGCCACACACCTATAAGGGAAAAGGGCAAACCCTCTATAGGAAGGAAGAAAAAAGAGGGCCGGGAACGGACCTGACTACTAAACATAGCCAGGTCTATGTTCATACATTCAACATAAAGATGCCTACACCTTGAAAACAAACAACCGAGCTGTAAGTGAAAGTGTTTGTTCACTCCTTATACTTGCACAAACTTAGATAGTTAGGTCGTGTATTATTGGTGCCAGCTAATCGTCTGCCACATCAAGCATTCTTTGCCAACGCTGTGGCCAAGTGGCCCACGGTACGAGTTGGACAGATGATGAACTCGCGTAGGGACATGAAATCGTTCAGGAAGGGTGTGGCCACTGTAGGTCGGGTTCGCCTCCCAGACGGGGGACTCCGTGACCCACAGAGTCGATGGCTGGAGATTTTAAGTGAGATGGTAGCTAGCCGAGCTCTTTGGTGTGAATGTTGTTTAGCAGTTGTCTATGAAGTGAGTGCATTTATTGACGGCGTAAGGAAGCTGTCTTGTTAATGACGCCTTACTTTCACCTTCCCTGAAAAAGAAGCTTGTGATCGAGTGTCGTTTTTAGACGTAGCGCTAGCACGTATACTAGGTGGATCCTTGCAAGGAAGTGTACACAAGAAGAGAAGCTGGGATCTGCACCAATACCTACACTTCCACAACTGCGTGCTAATCAGTCACAAACGCGCTGTTGTACGTTGCTTGATTGTTAGAGCGAACTGGGTTTTTACGGAAGATACGATAGAGGCGGAGCTAAACATGTTACAAGATATATTCCCTGTTTGTCTCGGGAAATTTGTTACCGGAAGAAGGACCAACGCCGGTCTCAGTGAATACAGTTGATCAGAAAAAAAGGTTAACATAACCGCTGGTTATACGAGACGCCTCATCATCATAGACACCAGTACATTAGTGGTTCACACTGATGCTTAACTACCGCAACAACCGAGCTGATAACACCCCTGCTAACCGATGCGATCGGCCGTACCTATTTCAAGCGTTCCGTCGTAACATTCCACTCAAAACCAAGGGTGCTAGTCAATCTGAAAGATAATATGCCTGACTGATTTTAATCTATTCGTTTGACCGTTCCTGTACCACTAGGCGTTCACCGGGAAGAATTTGTGGACACTGCCCGACAGAGTCCCTCCTCAGAACAACAAAGAACATCAACTCATCCACTTTGGCCTGCCTGTGACGGACACCGACACGAAGAGGGCGCTTAGGATCGTGTAGCCTGCGTCGACCAGTATCACGAGAGATCAGGTGACGTATCGTATCTGTGGCCAAGGTGGTTCAATTTACTTACGTCACCCGGATTTGTGTATTCTAAAACAGTTCGTTCATATTTTCGGATCACTATGACCAAGCACATACACCCAATCTACACGATAATCCGCTCTCTTCCTTCCACCCCATCCCAATTAACACTAGTTTTCTAAAACCTATTTTATTTGTGGACATAATCACAACGAAGTCGTGTATGTACTTTATCCAATTGCTCTAGTCACGTTCAATTCTTGATCAATAACTTCCCTTAATGTTACTTACTTTGTTATATAGTTGTACCAGATTAAGATTAGGATTTATTGGAAGCAGTTCTGTTCGCCGAGAAAATTGTTTTTGAGTATTGCTTCTGTTGTCTGAGTGACATGTACTGTTGGATTTACGGAAACTACCCAGTGCAACTTTACAGGTTGTAGGTGAAATCAAAGACTGATAGGACCAAGGTTGTGTTCGAAATGATTCCAGTAGCCCTGCCCGTTTTAATGCAATCTGAAGGTCCAGCACCATGAACAGAATCGTCCCGACCTTATACGTCTCTACAGCTTTTGAATTGCAGCCTATGGCGGTTCGTTTCGGCGTTTGGATGGGCCCACTCGGAGTGTCATTGTTTTTTTTGCGTTTGATAACACATCAAGTGATTGTCTTACCCGGCGGTGAAACATGGCTTTCGAGGATCTGTATAAAACTCGCTGGATGGAAAGAGCTTACTGAAAGTTCATTGTCAGCTTGTTAGGGTACAGTTGAGCTAGGAAGATCGGCGTCCAACTCCTCGGATGTTGAACATCTGTAAGTAGTGGGAACAAATATATGGTGAATGTATAGTGACAGAGTAAATCCCAGTGGACACACGCAGACAGTGACAATTGAAGACAGAAGACGGTTTTAATCATTCTATAACTACAGCACAATAGATCACTCGGAGAAGGGGATTTGTTAACATTAGTATAGGGGTGTTGGCGTAAGTGCGCACGCAGAGGTAAACAAGGTAGTCATGTGAAACAGTTGGTTCCCTTGAACAGTTTGAACAAAGCAGTTAGAACACGAAAACTGGTAGATGCAAACATTTCGTATTGACTCATCAGTATCAAATTTACAATAATATGGATGGGCTTTTTTATAACAAACGAATTGATGGGTGGATAATTAATAAGCGGGTTAGAATAAGTCATTAAGTCCAGGGAAGGGTCAAGTTCACGAACAGTTGTTTCTGAACACAGGTGGTTTGAGTCGATTAATTGCAGCTGCTTCAGCAAACCATAAGAATATCAGGTTAGAATGACGCAACAGGATTTTGAATGCACAAGATGGATCGGTAGCATGACCGGTGGTCAAGACGTGTCTAGCGACTGAGGAAACTGGCTGTTTATGCGTTTCAGAAACATTACCATTCTCAGGTAACACGGACTTCTGTACCCATTTCGGTAGATGTTCGTTCATTCTGGAGCTCAAGCATCTCTCATTTCTGCCTATATAACTTTCTCCGCAGTTACATACAACTTGTTAAACACAATGTGAAGTGGCACCATGTTATTTTAAGTTTGGTACTGATGAGTCAATACAAAATGCTTGCATCTACCAGTTTTCGTGTTCTAACTGCTTTGTTCAAAAAGTAGTAATGCTCGGAAAATCCATGGCGACTTTGATCTCACGCTTTTTATTTTCCTTAGGCTCCGTCAGTCCATTCCAGGGTGAAATGAAGTCTCCGTAGGACTTCATCATTGCGTTACTAGGTCGGGAGTCACTAAGCTTTCGCCTTCGATTGTATTCGCACAGTGTTAAACAGTTTCCCGTCGTTTATTCGGCGAACTTATACCGTGTCGTTCGAGGGGCTAAGTAAACACTACAACAGCAGTGAGAAGTCCTGAGGATAAGCCGTTGTATCGGGTGATAATTGTTCATATCCTCATAAGAAGGTGGGCCGGTCTGAGAGACTTAGGTGACCAACCACTCTTTGCGACAGTGGTGACTAGGTCGCGTACTTAACAATTTGAAGCCTTCCCAACGTTAACTGAGACGGCCTTGCTATTTGTCGCAGTCATCGCAGTGTTGACATCGTGTTTATCCAGAGCACTGTTATGCTTTGAATTGACGGAAAAGTTTGTGAAGATAGACGGGGGGACAGCTTTCTTACAAACCTCGCCCACTTGGTGTGTTAGACGATTAGTAATGAACTCGGTAGTCTTAGGGTTCTTCAACCTTCAGTGAATCCTTAATGTTCTCCATAACATCATCATCATAACAGTTATGAGCCTGACCAGAAGGTACTGTGACTCGGGCCACCGCTCAACTCGATAGTGGCGTGGAATATCCTGGAAGAAAACGTTGTTCAGTTGGTCACAAAACAATGAAAAGAAGACTGAGCAGGAGAAATAAAAATAATCTAGACACAGGTACGCCATTGATTGCGACACTGTCATTTCGGATGGCGCTCCTAACGAGTGAGTTGAAGGCTCACGAGGACCCCAGGCAGGCGACGATCACCGACTACACGGTCGGGGTCTCTATATTTTGTGACCGGTATTGTAAACGATCAGATGGTGTACAAAGTGCGTGCTCCAACCATCGGAAGATGTGCAACGTGATTAGTTGACCAATTGATCGCGTTTCTCGAGTGTCCCGTGATACGCGCCGGCGAACGGCCGTATCGCTCACACGGTCAATCCACTTAATGTGGACTAATTGGGGGGAGACAACGATGGCCAAATACAGTCAGTTTGCTTGTCTTCCTTGCGAACAGGCCACATTTACGAACCACAGAGCAAAGCGGAAGGTACGCAGGTATTATATACTCGTTCTTTCAGCGACAACCGAAAGTGTCTTCGATGCTACAGGTGACACGGACTGGCAAAGGCAACTTGTACCGTTACTATCCTCGCTGATATCTCGTCAGCAATATTGCGAGTTGTGAAATAATGATACCCAAGTATGTGAAACTGTCCGTAACACGTGGTGTTTGAATATTTTTGTATCAACAACGCCTTTTGAATCTCACAGACGAAGCAGATAGCCCATCTTTGTTGGGTAACTCATGACATCCATTTACTTCGCCTAGCTTGTATTCTGAAGCAGTAACCCTGATGTTGTTCGCTTGGCCAAATTCCACACAAGAAACAGCCACGAAGAGTGATAAGCCCACAGGTTTTTCTAAGAGGGAATTCTGCGGGTCGTCGTTGTTGAAAGAAACATCGTTTCTCACAGGTCAATTGATGATCATCTTTTTCGTTCTGAGTGATTACCTGGTGTGTGAAGCACTCCCGTTTAATTTAACGTATGTAGTTCATGTATAGGGCTTTATATACACGTGAGAAGGGTTACAATAAGCCTAATATTGAAGCAGGATAGGCCATCAATGTTGCTTCCAAAGAGCTGAAACATATGGACCGTGTGTTATGGCATTCCTGGATACCTTCCCGGGATGTGCGTCAGAAAGTTTAGTATCACCTATCACGATTCCAACAGACGGACCATCGGCTTCGCTGTACTAAGGAGTACCAAAGTTCCCTCAAAAGAGCACTACTCTTCTGCAGTTATGTAGTCCTTGCTAATCTGGGGCTCAAAGATAATCCTCCCCCTGACTTTCGAGTTTTTTGGTCCAGTAGAAGTCCAGAATGTTTGCATTTCTACACGCCGTTGTAATTTATGGTCAGCCTTACGAGAATCTGGACTACGTACATGTACACTTATAATATCCAGTTTGAGCGTACACAATACTGCTGTTTTGAAATATCGTTTGTTCTATCGGTAGTTCTTGAGGTGACCGACGGATGGGTGCCGACATACGAGTGAACAAATAAATAGGCAAAGAACATAATGAAAATAAAGGAAGAGTCGGAAATCTTGTGGGCGCAAATCTACTATTGACCTCAACTTTACTACGTTCGGAAGCGTTTTTAATTGTCAACGTGGAAAGTCGCGGAGTCCCCAACCTTGCTCAGCTGGGCGACTTTCATAGCCCATGGCCACATCCTTAGTGAATCACCCTACAACTTCTGCCAACGGTCTGCAACTGCATTACACTACGCAAACTCGCATCTCAAATGCAGTTTAGCGGAAACTTGAACGTCCTTACGGTATCATTACTACGCTGGGAATTTTTGCGCGAAATCACAAATGACGAAGATTACGGATTGCACTATGACAGCCTCGGATAGTGTGGCCGGCAGCCTAGTCGAAAAACTTTAGACCGCAAACTATCACTATCATTGGCTGGGAAATGGGTTGCTGATGCTCTAACGTCGTAAAGCATAAATCTGGTCGACTAGGTCTCAAACCTGTCCGTTCCTGAATTCGTTTGTGCTTACTTATCCGCCACAATGTGGGACCTGTGAGTATCGTTGATACCATAAAGATGAAACCAGTACCTCTAATATCTGTCGTTTTAGCATCTTTTCTGAAGATGGGAATATTTTTGTTACACTTTCAATCGTGGAGCGCCTTCTCAGTCTTCTACATGAAACGAATAAGTGTGATAAGTTCGGAAGACAAACCGTTATCATCGTGCTTGAAAACAGTCAGAGTAAGGTCTGTGGGATTTACTCTTCGTCACTTGGAATTCCATGTCCCTCGTGGACAGCTGGTTGGGCTGGTTCAGATCCGTTGGATTGTTCTTCAAAATGTTTAACGCACATTTCTATTCGCCAACTCGTAAGCCGTCCATTTCGCCTGGTCTCACTAACACCTTGTCGAGAGTTAGTGCGTACATGAATGGATGGAAACAGTAGCGGATTATTCTCCATTGGAAGCGTCTTTCCCAGCCCTGTATTTCGACCCATCAAATGTCGTTCGCTCTCCTTACGCAGACTTCTCGGAAGTCTATGATTCACTTCACGACGATCATTGTCATATTAAGAGCCATGGTGTCAGACGACGTTTGTTCGTAAATTTTCCCGAATCTGCTAAGTCATTTCTGTGCACCTCCGTTACTCCACTTCAATAAACTAATATGCCACGTGTTCAGAGTACTTGTTTGGATCACGCTACGATTATGACATGGACAGTTTGTCTCTCAGGACTGATGAGCGTTTCTGACAACTTACACCACTCAGCTACTTCTCTTCCAGAGTAGAATTACATAACAGTGCGGTCTTGTTGTTATCAAGCCTGGTTACGACCATCTCAATTATGTCCCGTACAGAAGATTGAAGAAGATATCACATAGGGCTTTCTTCTCAGTATTTGAATTACTGTCCTTCGGGACGTATACTGATGGCGATTAGGTGACCCCTTTCAAGACCGTACTGATAGACTGATGGAAGCATCTTGTTCGATGACACGTGAAAGACGGTTCCGTAGGATCTAATCAGACAAGCTTTGCTTTGTGTTGGGGCCCAGACCACGATATTCAATCCGCATTTACCACAGACCCAGAGGAAAAACCGCTAACCTGTAGCATTACTCAAGGATGAATTTATCTGAATGACAGTGTCTTAAAGCCATGGACCGTGTCCAGTTGCATAAAGTATGTTTGGTTAGAAAGCTTCCCGACCTGCTTGTCGGAGCGTGTTCCCGTTAAAACTTGAAGTGATTATCAGTTGCTTTGGCACTAAACACCTTTAAAGGCAAGAGAAAAAGAAAGAAAACGAGTTGATGGATCTATCAGAACATTGAGTTCGGATAATTTCTGATCGGTTATGTTTGGGGTACCCTACCCGGAGTCAGTTATCAAGGGCTCTGATTTGTTGGACTATGGGAGGCTGGGCCGGCCAGAGAGCACGATAAAATGGTAATTATTATCGTATTTCTATTGCCATTGTGCGCAGTATATGTATTCAAAACTGAATCGAGTTCATGAATATTCCTGGAATTTTTTCGACCGTTTTGCGGAAAAATCGGCGGCCATGATCAACCCGTAAAGAATCGATGTGCTTTTTGTTTAGTTTTTTCCATACCCCCTTTTTCGTCATTCGGAAGGTAGCAATTTTAAAACTATGCAATCAGCAACGTGACGTACAATCCTGTTTGTGCAACTGTTTTTAGCCTAACTTTCCCCCTTCTGCCTGTTTAGCATGTATGTGCTCGGAAGGTAACCAGGGTAACCCTTTCAATCAACACATGCCTGAACACCGTATAAAGTCAAAAAGAACGGTACAACCTGAATTCCATCGATAGAAAGATGTATATTATGTATATAGAGTAGTCCTCTGCAGAGCAGGCGCTCTTGATGAACACGAAAGCCGGCTATCCCCATGAAGGTGGACGTTAGAAGAGACCATCACTGTTGCGGTTACCCGTTTTGTCATACAGCAGATGAAGGACAGGTTGTTTTGAAGTGTTCCAGTGTGGCTTCGCTTTGTTCAGTCTACGATATGGTCTTCCACTTTTCATTGCTTCGTGGTCGTCTCTATAGTGCATCCAAGCCTCGTTGAAAGTAGGCAACCGTTGATCACAGATTGATATTACTACGTGCTTGTTTGGCTACGCTACAACGAATTGAACCCAAAGGAGTTAAAGGTTTCGAAACCTTCCCGGAAAGCCTTTGTTAGATGAAAAGTTACATGATACAAACGTCATAAAAGGGAGTCTTCAAATGCCATGCGTTGGTTTGTCTGACCTGTGGCGTGTAGAAAGACCCTCAGTAGGATAGACAGGTCCACATACCTGGGTTTACGTGTGTGAATAAGGCTAGACAGTTATTGTGTGCCTCGGTCTGTAGTTCGTCCTGGTCTCCACTGCCACCTTGGCGTGGTGATTAGGCTTGTGCGCTGCTTTGATCAGGAATCCGGTTCTCTCAGGTTCAGTCACATCGGAGAGGCGATTATCTCCAGCTTGAGAGAATAACGAAGTGCTTTCCACCTCCACGATGGACCCAAGCGATGAAAAAGAAAGGGCCACGTTTCGGAGTAATTGCTGTCAATCCTTCGAACAGCATCGTTGGACCAAAGATGGTCGGTGGAAAAGGCAAGGCGAGTTTATTCCAACCGCTGACGGTACAAATAACTTTATGACTCGACTAAGGCAATTTTTGGCTCATTCGCCCATCATGAAAATCTGTTGCAAGCATTTTGGTAGTCTACTCAAGCGTCCACCTACCACTGATTGAGTGACTGGTCATAACAAGATTTCAGAGGTGCAGACAGTTATTGGACGACTGCAATCAGCTTACAGCATGCCTTCAGAGAAGAGAAGATGAGTAGGTTGAGCTATATCAAGCTATATGCTCTACATTTTTTCTTTCGTATCAACCAACGGCCGCCGTTCATTCTCCTTTTAAGAAAGGTGGGCCATGGTGGTCTAACTTCGCTTTTCTTTATTGGTGCATTATGTGATTTGTGCTTTGTCTGATTTTCTTCTCACCTTACGCCTTACCATTGGAGTCTGTTTTCTTTCCGAGAGATAAGGGTTTCTTTTTCATACTAGCTTACCGCCTGGCTATTAGCACTGGCTAGCCGGACGCTCGTCTCCTGTTCTTAGAATGTCGGATTTACGCTGGACACGTCGTGTGTGTGGAGCTACAAATGGTACAGCACAAACCAGTTTTGGTGGGTATTATGTGAATGCGTCCTTTGGCTTTGGTCACTGTGACAGGCTAATCCGAAACGCATGCTGCCAACCGTGTGGTCCGTATTTGTGTGAACTATTCGGGGTTGGGTAAGTGACGAGGGTACCGCAGGCCTTTCCCACATATTGTCATTGTTGTCCACTTGACACGTCATGTCAGGCTACTGACAGTTCCAAACCCTCCGGCTGGTCCACCGCTTGTTGTGTATTTGCGATCGACAGAGCTCCTACCGTTAGACTTTGTTTGTTCATGGAAACCATTACTTAACATGGTCGGACGACCAAAGTCGACTCGATATTGGTTGGAGATGGCGTGCGCCGCAGTATGGAGTCGTTGAACGTCAGTGGGACGATTATTACTGCGTCTCACGTTTTTTGGTGCATACTTTCAGGTAGCGGGCGGTCCGTCCCATGTAAGAGAAATGACGCCTTGCATTTAGTTCGACAAACAGACTGCCCTTCAGTGAACTAACTTACTCTTTACCGTGCTACCGGTCTCAAACGCCACTCTAATATTGTTGATTGAGGGCCAGTCTAAGATCTTCCGACGTATTTCTTGTGTACGGAATTACGGTAATCGGCAGCCGATTCTTGAGCTCGCTGATCTTCTTACAATCTACCTCTTGGATTGTACGCATCATTTTATCAGGGTAACCGCTAGTTTTCTTCGTTGGCCTGATAATATATTTTTCCGACAGCTCATACTCGGAACAGATTAACAATAGGGCCCGGTTAAACAGACTGCATGCAACTGCTTTCTTGGTACATATGAAGTGTTCTGAGGTGAGGAAAAGACACCGATTGCAGTGGATGTTCCTTTTTTACACGTCCAGCTGACCATATGTTCTGCTTATTCTGTAACCCAAGAAACTCAGCTCTTGGTTCACTGATTTGCGTTCACTCGTAGATTTGTGCGAATGAAACGCATCTTGTTCCATAAGTTTATCAGTTTCTTTACGTATCAACGACATACCTCCATGGAATTCTAGGTTGATCAGGAAAACTGGACAGTAATTTGCCCTCTAAGTGTTACATGAACAAGTTGGCAGCAGTTGGGGATATGGGCGCGCCCTTTGCCACTCCGTCTGTTTGGTGACAGAGCACCCCTTCGAATGTAAGAAATGCGAACGGTAAACACAGCTTTTCTTTCTAACTAAGCTGGCATCTGTTTCAAGAAGCTGACAAGTGAAATTCAGACGTCCTCACACTGGAATCTGGATTAGAAGTGAAACAATGTAAAAGCCTACCCAAACATTCACCTGAGCTTCAGCTTGATGAGCAGTTAGGTGGAGTTCCGGACAAAATAGTCTGTTCACCCCTCAAGAGGCTTGAAATTCGAGACAAAAGTGTGACCAGGACACAGGTCTCGATTTCCGTATGGTAAGCAGTTGGCCTCAGTGGTGTCTCGGATTGATGTATTTTGAGTAAACCTTAAAAACTTGAATGTTGCGCTATCTTTGGATAGAGGGTGAGCTTGAGTGACTTACACACGCCAATTTTCAGCCTTCGGAGCACATTTACTTTTAAGGCATTTCATCTCTCACTGGTTAGCAAATCATTCAGGTGAGTCTCATTTCCGTTTGTTCTGGACACCAGCATTCCACTGATTTTCCATTCCTTCTCCGCTTGGAGGTACTAATTACTTGCGCTAATTTGGTTATGAAGCAGCTGGTTGTATGATTCAATGACTTTCCGCTTCTACCCAGGCCATTTTCACTTTCAGTGTAAGGTAGGTGCGGCCAGTTCGATAAAATTTGAAGCACATTTGAGGCGCAGTGATCCAACCCCTTATTATATGGTTTTCAGCGGATTTAGTCGTGGTGTATGTGCAGCATAGCCTCTGATCCAAATCTGTGGGTGGAAAAGCCGGTACTTGTGTCACCATATATGTTCACGCCTCACCTTGCTCATCCCGGATGCCATCAAGTAAAAACGGTTTGTCATTCGCGATAACTCGTGCCTCGACTTAGAACCAAACAAATGCTTTGAGGAATTTGCACGTTTTTAGGATCCCCACACATCTGTACGTCTCTAGAGAGGGAAACTAGCTTTTGCTTTTAAAAAAATGATCGTAACGTCTTAAATCAGAACTGTAAACAGCTCTAAAACACATTGGTGAACCGGATAAGTTAGTGGGGATGGCATCGCTATATGAGTCGAAGTGAGTACCCTATCATTGTCACCTTTTATGTAATTTGGGGTGCTTCTTACAAAGCGTTTGCTGCTGAGTAGTGCTTGATCAGTTACGGGATTTCATAGTTAACGATCAATCGCTGCTGTCTGTATTCGTTCTTTTGCAGATTGTCACACGGACGAAACGTAATGGAGTATGTGTCATATTTACGTCACAACAATATCCTGTTTTAGTTTACGATGGCCTTGTTTTATAAAAGACTGTGTGGCAACGGAATGGCAATCGGAAGATTCTTGCGTGCAGTTTTGGGATAGTTCCAACCACTGTGCTGTTGAAACGTTGAATTATGCTAACTTCATAGAATTCACCGGTTCCATTTCAACTGTGCTGAGGAGGCATCTGAAAATCTCTACCGCAATCAATGCAACCAGAAATTTCATTGGTGTGTATTGGAGACCTCATCCTCTGGTCAGCGTTGCCGTACACAGCGTGGTTGTATCCGATGCAGTTTTCTATCCAGTCATTTATGAATGCTTTTCTGATATGTGGATCTTCAGAGAACAACTGGCGGGAATTATTTGTTTGTGTCCCCCCAGTTTGTTGCCCGCAGTTCCAACAGACTACACGATCTACTCCGATAAAAGTGCCGTTTTCCAGCGCACTGATTGGTGTCTTTTATTACGGTCTGAAACCAGTGACAAGCCTTTTATACCCGCTGTGCCTAACCGATCTTACCCTGATCCGAACACTCGCCTAGCTTATGTTATTAGTACATCAGGTAGTTCCGGTGGACCGAAAAAGTTGGTTTTTGTGGCTGACAGCTGCTTAACTGCCAATATCGTCGATCTTTGTAGACGCTTTCCTGTCAAAGGTTGTCAACCTCCCCATAAAAACAGTGTTCTCCTTACGGCCCCTTTGACATTTGATCCGAGCCTGGTGCAGATTTATTTTGCTTTGATTTCACATCGTTGCCTTATTGTTCCTGGGGCTACGATACTTGGCCAACCCGGTTCATTGTTACTTTTGTGTCGCCGCGCCCATGTGAATTGGCTTCAATCCACACCTAGCTTATTCATGCTTCAGTGTCATGTAGATCGTGAAAAATTTTTATCGAGAACCGGAATGTCTATCTTGTTAGGCGGTGAACCATTTCCATCCAGCATACTTCAACGAACTTTACGACCACACAGAGCAGCGGTGTACAGTATCTACGGTGTAACAGAAGTATCTTCGTGGGCATCACTATGTCGTTTGGGAAAGGTTGGTGATGAAAGCGTACGATGTGATTGCCCACCACCTGTTATTAGTTGCACACCGATCGGATTCCCAATGCTAGCTACCCGTTTGAACGTACTCAAGTCTGACGGTCGTTTGGAATCGGTTCTAACCGTAACTCGCGAGCTAGGAGGTTACGCTGTTATGATGCAAAAGTCTCCGGTTGTTGTTGATAATGACTTACAACAGGTCCTTGCGAGTTTACCCAACGTTGAACCGTGGCGTACCGCCGATCTGGTAATGGAAGGCGAATGTGGACGTTGTTTGTGGTTTGTTGGACGTGAGGATCGCACTGTAAAACGCTTCGGCTGTCAGATTAATTTAGAACGGCTAGAGGACTGTATAATGAAATGTAAGCTACCGAGAAGGCTGGAAATTCGTTTTTGTATTTGTGATTTGAAGTTACAGTGCGAAACACAAAAACTAGTAGCTAAAATCGGTGTGGTATCTCGTCCAGGTGGGACGATGACTACGTGCTTAACAAACCATTATCGAAACCGATTACAATCGCATATCTTGACACATTTGCGGCGGAATTTCGAGCCAACCTTCGAACCGTGGATGCCATCTCGGTTTATTTTCTACGAGGGAAGTCCAGAAATTTCAGCACATGGCAAGATTGTCCGTAAACTACGTGTAAAAAAAACGCGCTCGCTTGTTCATAGAGCTGCTTATTTTGCAAAACTGTGGTGTGAGGAAAGCGGGTGCAATGTGGAGGTTATCCATCCCCAGCGAACGTTTTTTAGCATCGGAGGTTCCTCTCTCGGTGCTCTTCATTTAGTAGAAGTGCTTGTACAACGTTTCCCTCGCCTGATAACTTTGAGAAATGATCTGATTCGCCATATTTTTTCGTCTACTTTTGGTGACTTTGTACAGTTTCTATGTGATACCCCCAAGTTTCTTTTAAATAATCTCCCACAAAATCCTTCCATTTTTGTTCATTCGGAATGTGTGCACCAAAGAGCCTCATCCATAAAGATACTCCAGCCAAACATCAAACATAGAGTTTTCACCAAAGGATCAACAATTTATTCCTCAGTTGGCTCTCTGGAAGGCAGTTATTTGGAAGTTGCTTGGAAATTTCCGCTCGGTAAATGTGTGGACGCCTCCGCGTTAGTCTTAAGTTCAGGAACTAGTTCATCAGAGCCACCCCTGGTTTTTATTGGGAGTCATTCGGGTCAGTTTTCCTCACTACAGTTGGATACGGGGGAACCGTTGTGGCATTGTTCAAGCGAAGCGATCGGTGGACGCATTGAGGCTGCTGCAACGTATGGTAACTTCCCTTCTGCGTTCGTCTCCGTGGGTACGCTAAACGGACGTTTGAATACCATTGACCTGATGACCGGAAAGAAGCTCTGGCATTTTTACACCGGTGGTCCCATAAAAACAGCCCCAACTTTCTCGTTCGACCTCGGTCTGTTGGTGTTGGGCTCTCACGGACGCGTTGTCCATGCGATTGATCCGCGCACACCTCAGCAACCAGCATGGATAAATCGTTTTGATAATTCCCCCATTGTTTCGTCGATCACGCAGTTTTCTAGCAGACAGTTCTTAGTGGCTTCCTTAGGCGGATCCGTGGGATGTATAGACTGCAGAAACCCCCAGGAAACCGTCTGGTTACATTGTGGATTGCCACCCGTTTTCACTAGTCCAATATACTTAACAGACATGGATGGGCGGAGTTTGACTGTTATCACCTGTGTTGATGGCAATATCTGCTCTTATTACACACTATCGGGCCAAACTGCCTGGTGTTCATCATTGTCCTGTGAAGATAGGAAATGTACTATATTCAGTGACCCTGTGTTCCGGTCACCTGAAAGCGACTTGCTCATAAGCTCAAGCGGAGGTATGCTGTTCAGTTTCGACACGAAGACGGCACAGCTGCTATGGGAAATGAACTGCCTGGCCGATCTATTACCCGGTGATCTCGGCCAACTTGGGACCACTTCCATCTTGAGGACATCATATGAGTCTATTCTGGTATTTAATCGTGCAGACGGACGTGTTTTACTGTGCCCTCATCCAGAATCAACGGAAGCGCCCCTACCTGCCTCATTGCCGATGCTCCCTGTCGTGAGCTATCAATTACCCGATGTATCTTTTTCGTCCCCTGTTTTGTGCGAGGATGTACGGTCGAACAAAATATGGTTGTTGGCCGGATGCCGCGATGATAACGTCTACGGCATGACTCTCTGTGTTCGATGACTAGTCCACCAAACGTATACTACACACTCCAGTTTCTAATGCATTACAGTTTGTTTTATCTTTGTACTGAAACGGTTACATGAATGGCTTTATTAACACAGAATACAACTAGTCAAGTATCGTAACATTGTTTTAGTTCACGGCGTGAGCTATCGCCAATAGTGTTTCGTTGATCCCACTGGCAGATGATTAACTTCAGGTTTGAGAAACAACGTCCGAATAGCGTCGAGGGTGGTATCATTCTAAGACTTACTTCAGGCTAAGATGAAGTCAAGTAGCTAAACCATCTGTTTTGGCACTGCAATGCGACATATTGGGTCGTTTTACTGTTTATCAAGGAACGGCTCCATGTGGAAACGTGATGAACAATCGTCAGTGAAAACTGTGCGGCAAACAAGCTCGTTCTCAGTGGGTCGTCACCAGTTTAGATGCATTAGAAGTTTACATGGGATCTTTAGTGAGATAAATAGACAACAGGCTGGTTAATGAGGTCAGCCATATCAATGTCAAGCCTTGATCAAAACGCCTTTTTCCAGAAGGGTATCAACAGGCTTACAGAGTGAAGGCTTAGCTAAGAAAGTTTCGAAGCGTGAGGAAATCGTTTTTTTGCACAAAGAAGCGAGTTACAGAAACAAACTCCGTGTATAGGATCCTACACCTCACCGCTCTGGGCAAATTGAACGAGCATCCACGCCATGTTTACAAAGTGATGGGAATCCACCATGTGTGACAATATTGCGCTATCGGTTTGTAGTACCATTATCGAGCTAGGCTGGGTGTTGTCCACGGACCTGTTCAAGTGGGCGTCTGGTTATGCGGCCAATACCCTATTCTACAGAAACAATTGGGAGCGCATACATCATGTTTCCCTTAAATGATGCACTTTTCGGCACTCAACGTTCGATTGCGCTTCCTCAAATCACATAACGTTAGCTCGGTTAGAATTCGTGGGACAATTGATCGTATAAAGCCCATATTGCTTTGAATTCGATCGGACGCACCGCTGTGCATGAGCTAATTGAATCATCGTCTAAATACGTAAACCGTGCTGAGTGGAAAACTGGAGTAGCAAGCCGTCTATTTGTTTCAATCAGTTGAAGTAAAAAAACCGTGTCGTTGAAGCCCTGAAGCTTTCTCAATATCATGCCAGCTGGATACACAAGAGACTAATTTTACTTTCCCAAGTGCCTACTTTGGCAACAATCACTGGGGCAAATCTGTTAAATTCTACCGTCTCAGGAGCAAAGATGGCTTGTCGCGCCATCAGAGGGCGCAGAATGCGTTTTGGCTAACATTGGAATTTGACCAATCATTATGAGTGTCTGCTTTATCCTTCGGTGGTGATTTTTTTCCCGTCACCCTCGTTACGGCCGGACTTCCCAACGTTAGACTTCAATTCGGTTGACAGTGGGCATCAATTTCATTAAGCTGTCTCAAACTCAGCATCATCTCCATGGTTCATGAAGACGATTAGCCTCCGATAACTGGCCCCCCGTTTACCTGCTCCGTATATGTAGATAGCCTGCTTATTCAATTTTCCAAACAGTGTGAGGCGCTTTTGGCTGACCGCTGAAACGATCACCTGAGGAGCTTATTGTACCTGTCGATGCGCTTGGCTAACGTTGGAAGAACAAATGCGTAAGATACATTGCTGCTTAGTAGAACCTTATCACATATATATGTATAACAAAAGCAGCCAAAAAAGGGGGAAAACAGCAAGAAATATAAATAATAGGGTACGAGGTCATTCTTTATCTTACGTTATATGCGATTTTTTTTACCTTAAATTCTTCAGAGGGAGGGGTTGAGTAATAACGGCGAAAGACGGTCGCGAGAAAGTACACAACACTCCTGCCGACGGCTGGCTTGCAGCCAGATCTTCCAGCGTTTAACCAACAGCGCTCAGCGTCTACACGGTTCTCAATCCGGGGGAGCCAACGGGGGCCAAAGTTTATGCCGGTTTCTTCATAATCCAACGCCGATGTTGTAGGCAGGCATGCGTAAGACGCATTTATGCCTCGTTAACGAATGAGGTGGAATTATTTTGATTAAAGGGAGGTTAGCTGATTTTAAGCGGTCACCGAATCTCACCACTGTTCACGTGGTGCTTCTACCACACCACCAGTGTTCCGCAAACGATGGTTTTCAAGAGGGTTACTCTGCGAGCATCATGCACGATGCCCAGGTTTCGCAACCGAATAGCAGTGCCCCACGCAGTCGCGTGACACACGCTACCTTTTAACCAAGGATGGGTATCGGAGGTGCTTCAGATTAGCAATAGCCAATCGAGTTCTAGTGATACGCACAGACACCTCTCCAAACCTCCACAGCTATGATGCAACCCTCAAGGCTAACGAAACTTGATTATTACTACGCAATGTGTGCAGACGCATGTTCCCGGCAATACCGAGGACGCATTTTTTCGGTTAGACGATGCAAAGCACGTGTTTTATTGTGATACCTCAATCTCTGACTAACAGTTTGAAACATGGATTTCATGCCGGTCTGTACTGCATCAATTTTGGCAACCCTGTTGTTTCACTGGACATGAGATAATATCAACTGTCGATCGAAAAGTCGCGCTTGAGGCCAAATATGTTGAAATCGAACAGGACGTACAGGTTTTTCACATGGCATGTAGCACACGCTCCTTGTTGATTAAATGTGTAGACTGGTTTATCAAGTTCATCAAACACTTCGTGTTATATGACCAATCGTTCAGGATCTCCGTGGGTGTCTTCGTAACAGTGAAGTGCACTATTCCTTCGAGGCGGTCGATTTTTGCCGTGATCGTTTTGTTGACAACCAAATCCGACAGATACTTCTCGGCTTGCTACAAATAGATACATAAACAAAGAATGAACACGAGGAATAATATATTGCAATAAACTATGATGAAAGTCAGATATTAACAGGTGTAAACGAGCAGATGTTAACTAAGTTAAGATCAATGCGAAACGGCAAGCTCTCTTAGCAGAATCAAAAGGACGGGAAAGTTAACCACAAGTGCAATCATTCACCTCAATATCCAGATCTATTAATTCTGCCATGCGTTTTAACCGTAATTTCGTGTAGTATCCGGCAATCACCCGAATATTGCGCTCAACCAATCGTGAATGCAGGTCTTCCCATCGTTTATCAGCCTTCAAAGGTGACCGTTCTTTGTTAAACGCGTCCGTATCCGTTCGCAGAGTGGTTTCATATCGTGCACAAAATTCGTCCCACCGGAGAAGCTCTGGGGTTGTAAATGCTTTGAGCATATCGCTAAAATTTTGACGAAAAAAAAATGATAAAAACCGAGTGCGCATTGAATGTAAATGCCGGTTTTCATGAGAATACACGTATCATGATTGAAGCACCACAATAGTCTAAGGTGACAATTCCTATTCCACGATCATGTGTAGTTCCAGTATGGGACTGCATGTTGATAACCACTAATTTAAGGCCGAACTACGGTACCGAAAAACAATACACACTACTGCTAAATAGGATATAAAACTGTATTCATTTTTACTTAATACAACAGAGCGTTCCGATACGAACGCACTATGCCCCAATGTTTTCAAAGGTTCTTCCGTAAGGGTTAACAGACAATTTTGTTCATCCAATGTTTCGCGTCCGTGCCTACGCGCGTTATCGGCGGAAAAGGATTATCACACACTAGATTGCCAGCAGTACCCCCATACACGTGGCTCTTTTGGGACTTCTTTACTTAACTCCAGACCATACTATCGATAACAAGAGAAATTAAACCGACAGCTGGAAATTCTTAAGTGGGCGAACATACACAAATTACCATCTGAGACGGACGTGACGGTGCGATTGCCAGCGGCGATAATGAAGAGGAAACAGTAAGGGTAGAAATACTTAGTGAGCGTTTGCCCAGGTTACCCAACAATAATCTGACTGCAGCTATGCAATTAACCTTAACATGTGACTGCGGGATTCCTTAAGTGAGCGGTCAAGGTAGTAGTAGTTTGTACAAGTAGCCTGAAGGTTATTGTTGGCGATTTACTAGTTGGAGAACGAAGGCAACAGTGACGTCGTAGATATCCACTGTTTCAGAGTGAGGAGCTTTTGAACTAGTGTGAGCTAAGAGAACAACACTGGCGTTTGGCCGATAAATCCAGCTCGATATTTTCATAAAAAGTTCGCCATTTCCACTTGTGAGATTATCCAGTCTGTCCGTACCAAAATGTGTTGGGCCGCTGGACCAGGGAAGTTTAGCTGGCAAAGTCTGCTTACCGTGTTTAGAAATGACGTAACATAAAGCTGGCCTTTTGTGGGTTTCACCA
>QNGE01006674.1:6518-29411 GCA_008508345.1 Paragonimus westermani
CTGGGGCTAGAACACAACCCTGCTTCACTCCAGTGACGATGTCAAAATCATCAGAGGTCGGTCCACACGATTGCACCTTCGCCTTCATGTCCGCATGCAACAATCCAACCATATTGACGAACATACCTGGACATCCAAACTTACCAAGCACCGTCCACAGCGCCTCGCGGTTCACGGAATCGAACGCCTTGGTGGAGTCCATGAACACGGCATACAGGGGCTGATTCCGTTCCCGGCACTTCTCCCACCAGGTCGATCGTACTCCGACTAGCCCGGAATCCACACTGCTCCTCGGGAACATTCATCTCCAGAACGTTTGCATTCAGTCGGTTCAGGAGGATTCTGGCAAGCACCTTGCCTGCACAGCTCAAAAGGCTGATATTTCAGTAGCTGTCGACGCACAGCTTGCTGTCTTTGCCTTTGAACAGGTGTACAATGAGGGCGTCCTTGAAGTCTTGTGACATCTCCTCGTGCTCCCAAATGGAGTGGACCAGCTGGAGCACAGCTCGTTCCAACGCCGGACCGCCATTCTGGCAAGCGCCTTTTCTGCGACAGACCTACAGGCAAACACACACACAGAGCTCGGATCAGTTAACTCACGCGACCTATGGCACTGATGGTTCTCTTGCGAACCGCACGCTTCTGCTCGCGGCCGCGCAATAATTGCTCGCTGAACTTTCGGACGCCTGCCCGGACCGTATTCCTCCAGGCCGTCCGGTTCAACGCCAAATCTTCCCAACATCTGAAATCAATGCTACAACGTTAGCGATTTACCTGCAGACAACACACACTCTTGGTCACTTCAGCGTTAAAGCAAAAAAATACCAGCTAATTGTAGCTTATGTCACTGGATAATGTACGCACAATCTCCTGTTAAGCATGCTTCGGTAGATGAACAATGTCCGCCGGATGAGAGACGGTCGAGGTTTCAAGCGGACGCTACTGCACACAGACTATTATTTCCAATCCCGTCAGGGTAGATGGAGAAATTTCCAATAGTTGTGAAGAAAGGTCAGATTTTGGAACACGCGTTCATCGTTTCTGATAAAAGTATGTACACGTAGGTGAATCTTCGGTTACGCCTTTGAGTTAATTCTTGCCTGACTACAGCGCTTTAGCAATCGATTCTTTCAGGAATATTAAGTTGAAGCACTGTTTTGTTTTTCTTAATTACAATGAATAAGGTGCGTCCGATTAGCTGCATGCAGAGGAAAACATTTTAAGGGAATTCTCACTTTATGTATTAACCCGTATTGAGATTTTCCTTGATCTCCTGATTCAATGGCCTGAGCATTTTTTTCTATTACTGGCTTATATATACGTATACATACGTTGAAATATATATATATATATATAAGGACTCTTCTGATATGCCCACTGGGTGGCGACATTCGTTTTGAATTAGCTTGTCACAGTAACCGAAACCAAAGACCACCTGCACCCAATCGTCATCATAAGTGGCGTTCGCTCCACCACCTGTGGTTCCACTCACACACCACGTATCCAATGTAAACTGGATAAAATAAGACCAGGAGGCTTGTGAGGGAACCTTTGTGTACAGCTGGTCAATGCCGGCTAGACAAGTGACTGGCTAGCGTGAAACTAAAACCCTTATCTCTCGGAAAATAAACGGAGAAAAATGTGGATGGTAATATGTGAAGTGGGGAGAAAAATATTGAAAACGGAATGTAAGGTGTGATACACTTTAGGACTACATACTATTACACTCTAGAAAGAATAAAGGGAGAAAGCAGAATTCAAGGTTCAACTGAATGAACACAGACAAAACACTCACCACACAGTGTACCGACAAAGCTGAAGAAAAAGAAAGGTGGAAGGCCATAGAGACTATATGTTCTACTGTATACATGGTATTTTTGCCTTTACTGGCGATGATAAATTCTCCGTACCATAAACTGGTACGCTAGTTATTCACAATCTTAACTCCATTGAAAAAAGTTTCAGACACATTCTATTGAGGATTCCTTTAAATTCATCAGAGACTTGGACAACATCAATCTTGCTAATGAGTTGACGTGTTCCATAGACGTTCAGTCACTGTCCATGAAGTCCCAGCTACACGGGACAATCGATTATATTTGTGAGCTCGTTGAAATGAGCCACATTACTTTGCTTCTGCCTAGTGATATTCTGAGGGAAGCCTTATTGTTATATACCGAAAAAATAAGCTTCCGTTTTCTTGATCGGTGCTACCGCCAAATAGATGGGGTAGCCATGGGATTTCCACTTGGGCCCATCCTAGCAGACTTTTTCATGTTAAGGATTGAGCGGGAGTTAGCGACAGACATAGCGAGTCTGTCATATTACAAACGTTACGTCGACCGTACACTAGTATTCGGTCGGTCTAGACAGGCAATAGATAACCTAGTGCAGTCCTTAAATAGCTGTAATCCCAACTTGAAAGTAACATGTGAATTTGAGACCGACAACTGTTTGCCGTTTCTAGACATCCTCATTAGACGCCGGGAGGATGGCTCTATCAAGAAAGCTGTCTATAGGAAATCCATGAGGTCGGGTCAACACCTGAACTTTAGTAGTTTCACACCCGTCCATTATAAATGCTCAATGGTAAATACATTATTCACACGAGCAAGACGAATTTGTACACACAGTAGTTTTGCGAGGGAATTAAACTTGATCACATCTGTACTACAGTCTAAGGGGTATTCGAAAAGGCTCACATAAAGGCATAGTAGACCGAAATCCCCCTCCGAATAGGTAGCCACAGTAGGAGAAAGGAAGGTTTGTATGGAACTGCCTTTCAACGGTGACTACAGCATGCATCAAATAACTCAAAGACTAGTGAATTCGATTAAACGAACATTTAACGCAGCGGAACTCTGTGTATTAGCCCGGACCCAGAAACTGTCCGTCCCTTCAATCAAAGGAGATCAGCCTATCGGTGCCACCTCACATTGTGTCTACCAATTTGCACGTGACTGCAGAGAAAGTTACACAGGCAGAACCGAGAGGTGTTTGATCTCCAGAGTGAGGGAACATTGTCCTAAATGGATACAGAACTCTGTATTACAGAAGGACGATAATGTCGTTGAAACACGCAAGCAACCAGCGTTCGCAGTTGCAGGACACATTCTGACCACTGGTCACGTTGTCAACCCAGTTTGTGCATTCAGGATCCTACTACGTCACTCCAGTCCAGGATTCTTGCGGCTTGTTGAGGCGTTCGCAAACAATCGACTGAAGCTGACCCTGTGTGTTCAGAAACAGTTGCTCGTTTTTGGCATAACCTGTGTGGTTTTCATGTGCCGTCAAGGTCCTCGGATAAATTAGGCCTACGTCAGTTTCTCTGCTAAGGCGTCAACTTCTGGCTGGATCCGGGTAGTTTGGGTCCAGCCTCGAATCCGTGTACAGATCGCTGAAGTCAGTCTTGGCCGTGCGGTGTCCGACCATTGTATGAAGGCATCACAGAGTTGCAAAACTTTTGGCCAATCGTTAGAACACCCTGTAGTTGTAGTGTGGCAATTTTGCAACTTATCCGTAATTCCAAAAACAAACTTTCGAAAACGTTCAGTATGGTCATGGCTAGTGATTTCACCTAGTCGGATTCTGACGTGGTGTTATTACGCTGATCACTTGACTGTCAAACACTGGTTGGCATGACATGGCGAAATCTGAAACGTGTACTTTCGTGAGAGATAGGCTGAAATGATTTGCAGCGTATCGTTTTACTTGGTGGCCACTAGGGCGTACTGTGTTGACTATTAACCATAACAAGCAAGTCACTAACACGCTTTGTGAGGGTATTTCCACGAAGTGGATTTCACAATCTCCAGCAAAGAGGTGATCATTGTGCGACTGTAATCGAAGATGTTAGACATGAGAAAAAGCGAGGACAAGGAAGAGAATCTCTGTAGAAGAAGTTGGTGTAAGTTTAACACAGCTAGTTAGAAAGAATTCTTTCATAACACCATCACTGTGTCTATCTACTTATCTTTCAGAGTTGATCCAAACAGTTGCTGAAATAACTCGTGAAATGGAAAGGGTTACTGATCCTCATGTGATCTGTCAGCGTTAACGGGAAACCATGTACAATACAGGATATCATAAGACATGCGATTTTATGCTTGGACACTGCAGCAATTAGACAGAGTGGTCTAAACGGCTGACGGCGAAACTAGATTAAATATAACCTCGGTCACCTCGATCACTTCCTTTTAAACCGACTGAGCACGTTCAGAATGGATCAGGCCATACTGTTCATGAATACCGTAACGTCCTATTCTATTGTAGCCTATTCCAACTGGAATATTTACAGACCGATGAATGGAATAAATTGCCTTATCTTAGATCGAGGAGGTAGCGAACGGTTCGAGAGTGTCAGTGGAGACTGATATCAGTGTCATTGGTGAGGTGAGTAAATGTGAAATCTTGAGTGGTAAAAATTGAAAACTTGATGTTTCTGGACGTGAATATGATTATTAGAGGGGGGCAAATATGGTTTGTCTGACGTCACGTGTGCTTCTCACTACACGATGGTGAACGCTCAGAGAATGTTTGTGGTAATCAACTTAACTATGGGATTGTATGAGCGTAAATACACATAACTAGTATTCACACCTAACGACATCGTTAGGTAGATTGTTTCCCATTCGTTTATGAAGCCAAGATAAATGCGGACGCTTGTCGGAGCGGCATGCTCAAATGGTACCCGCCCAGTACAGTGACTGCAATCTCTGGTTAAATTCGTAACCACGGTTACATTGAAGAGTAAAGTGATCAAGGTAATATTTAATCTATTTTCGCCGTCAGCCGTTTAGACCACTCTGTCTAATTGCTGCAGTGTCCAAGCATAAAATCGCATGTCTTATGATATCCTGTATTGTACATGGTTTCCCGTTAACGCTGACAGATCACATGAGGATCAGTAACCCTTTCCATTTCACGAGTTATTTCAGCAACTGTTTGGATCAACTCTGAAAGATAAGTAGATAGACACAGTGATGGGGGTGTGAAAGAATTCTTTCTAACTAGCTGTGTTAAACTTACACCAACTTCTTCTACAGAGATTCTCTTCCTTGTCCTCGCTTTTTCTCATGTCTAACATCTTCGATTACAGTCGCACAATGATCACCTCTTTGCTGGAGATTGTGAAATCCACTTCGTGGAAATACCCTCACAAAGCGTGTTAGTGACTTGCTTGTTATGGTTAATAGTCAACACAGTACGCCCTAGTGGCCACCAAGTAAAACGATACGCTGCAAATCATTTCAGCCTATCTCTCACGAAAGTACACGTTTCAGATTTCGCCATGTCATGCCAACCAGTGTTTGACAGTCAAGTGATCAGCGTAATAACACACTCATGTACGGACAACTGGCTGTGATTTATCAGATGAGTAAAGAGAATGACAAACACCACAAGCTTGATATGGATATATGGAAACATGACGGCAAGCTACCTACAAGCAGAGGCCAAACAGAGGCTAGTGATTTGGCCATAAGAACAATTAACTAAGCATAAAACACGCGGTTACCAAATGAAATTCCATGTTGTTTGGTTGCCTGCATTACGAACGAGGGTGCGTTGGTAAAAGTTATGCCAGTGTACATGGCTGTTATTTTGCCTAACAGTATCGGTCCGAATGAACAGTAGTTCAGCTCAATTAGAACAGGTGTTTGTAAATTAGAAGAATCCGCTTGACATGTCACAGGTGGAAAAGTTATGACCAACTTGTCACTTGTGCCCACATGCAATTCATGCCACAGTCACTAGTAATGGTTTCTTCCACAAATGTTTAATCAGATCTTGTACTGTTCTCATCTACACAGCTCCGGTTAAGTCTGTTTGCTTGTCAAACGGTGTGAGAAGTCACGCAACTTTTAGAATCACAGTTCAATTTTAACGAAATTAAGACCGTTTTATGATTTCTCATGTAAATTGGACATCACTCACAAGTGGTCCAAGCTGTCGCATTCGCATAGACTTTCCAGTCGAACCGTTTTCGAAACGAAACACTAGACTTTAGTTTCGCTCTGGTTAGGGCTCGTCAGTAGTGCATATCGTTGCCACGACACGCACTCACGACCGGGACTAGAACTCATGCCACCCTATCACGGATCGACCGTGTTGATGACTGAGCCAATGACCTCACATTAGGCATGACCGAATCATCGCACGTGAACGCTCAGCCATATTCGCTTTTATGATTAACTTTGCTGTACTAGACCTGTGGGAGGAAATGTGCGGCGGATTTCAGCGCTCATCACGCACCGAACGTGTATGCACTTGGAGACTCGTGGACAACGCAACTGATCAGGACAAGCGAACGACAATTAGGTGTCTCGGACCTGACATCAGAAGCGGCCTGGCTATCGTTTTCGATTCACTGCACATTTAAACGCTCGCGCCTGTCTCTGGTTATCGATCGCCTAGATGATCTTTGCCAAGTACTGCACGTCCTTCGACTAACATATTTGTCACCAATACAGCATATTTACAGCCATGTACCACTATATCTCGGAGTTGGACAAAAAACTAACAGCGCCCCGGCATGTGGGATACTTTTGCTGTAAGAAGATGTAAACTCCTGTGTAAGGTACTAAAAGTCAGTTGGAGCATTTTCACATCTGTGGTGGAGTGCAGCCAATCGTGTACACCATATTTGCATTGGCCAATCAGATTGTTTGACATTGGAATTGAAGCAATCGAAGAGCTGGAATTGGTAGCATTTAACCGGGTACATAACGTAACCTCGCCATTGACCAACATGTGTCAAAATACTCCAGTGTTTTTGATGGTACTTTGGGAACCTTTCCAGGAGTCTGTAAATTGAGCGTCGATTCAGACGCGAAACCAGTCGTGTTACCCATTCGTCGTTTGCCACTTACCGTAAAAGAGGCATTTGAAAAGGAACTCATACGACTGACAGATCTAGGAGTAATACAGCAAGTAGACGAGCCAACCGATTGGGTTAGTCAGGTCGCTATAGCCAGCAAGAAATCCGGCGAATTGAGAATTTGCATCGACCCGAAACTATTAAACGCAACATTAAGAAGGGAGTATTTTCGACTTCCCTTATTGGAAGACAATCTTCCTCAGCTAACCGGAGCTTGTTTTTTTTACCAAGGTAAATTTGTCCTCTGCTTTCTGGCATGTAACACTGGACGAACAATCCAGTTTGTTAACGACATTCGGGACACCTTTTGGTAGTTTCCGTTGGCTTCGTCTACCGTTCGGATTGAAAATCTCCAGCGAAATATTCCAAAAACGACTAATCCAAGCGATTGAGAACCTACCCGGTGTCATGTGCATAGCTGACGATGTTTTGATCCACGGTCGTACCATAGTCAAACACGACAAAAATCTGGAACTCTTTTTAGCTAGATGCCAACGGGTCGGCATCAAGGTCAAACAAGAGAAAATCGAATATTGTACCAACGAGGTTACTTTCCATGGACACGTTTTATCCAGAGAAGGAATCAAGCCGGATCCAGCAAAAATCGGTGCAATAGTGAATATGGAACACCCAAGTGATGTGAAAGGTATTGCTGGTTTCAATGGAATGATTAACTACCTGAGTCGATTTCTGCCCTGTTTGGCTCAAATCATGGAGCCCATCAGGCTACTGACCCACAAGGATACGCCATGGGTGTGGGGAGAGGAACAGGAGCGAGCGTGGAAACATATCAAGCAACTAATCGTCAAAGCTCCTGTATTACGTTACTATGATTCACGTCTGCCGTTAGTGATACAATGTGACAGCAGCCAAAACGGGATTGGAGCAGTTCTCATGCAGAACGGACAGCCGATTGATTTCCGAAGTCGAACCATGAGTAGCGCCGAGACCCGATACGCACAAATCGAAAAGGAACTGCTGGCGGTGGTCTTTGCAATGGAAAAATTCAACGATTACACATTTGGGAGAAAAACTATCGTCCAAACCGACCATAAACCATTGACAACTATCGTAAAAAAGCCTCTGGATAAGGCGCCACGCCGTTTGCAGGCAATGCTGGTACGCCTACAGAAGTACAATTTCGAGATCGGATACACTCCTGGAAAGAACATGGTACTGGCGGATACACTATCGCGAGCCCCACTGGCAACAGAAGAAGACAACTGCACCGGATACGAACAAGTACACCTAACGCTCGCGGAATCAGACTCGCGGTTACCACGAATAAGGCAGACGTTTGCCGATGACGAAGAGATGGAGAAGCTCGAAGAGCAAATCAGAAACGGCTGGCCCGACAACGCACGACAAGTGAGTGAAATCATTCGTCCTTATTTCAAGGTCCGGGATGAGTTGACCACAGAAAACGGTCTTGTGTTCCGTGGAGAACGGTTGATTATTCCACGAGCTGCCAGAAAACTCACTATGCAAGAAATACATCGTTCGCACCTCGGTGTGCGTAGTTGTACGAGACGCGCTAAGGATACCGTATACTGGCCAGGCATGACTAGTCATATCAAGGATTTTGTTTCAACCTGTATGGTCTGCAAGCAGTACGGGACTCGACAGCCAAAGGAGCCTATGGTGTGCCGCTCAGTCCCCAAGCGACCTTGGCAACACGTAGCGGTTGATCTATTCTCGCATACAGACAAGTCATATCTACTTTTGGTGGACTATTTCAGCGATTTTTTTGAAATTGAGAAGTTAAATTCTACATCAGCCGAGGAGATAATCGGCAGGTTGAAAGCCCAATTCGCAAGATATGGCATTCCAGAGTGTGTGAGATCAGATGGTGGTCCACAATTTTCAGCACAACAGTTTGCGGAATTTGCCGAAAAATGGCGTTTTAAACACGAAGTCTCCAGTCCACACCACAGTCAGTCTAACGGTAAAGCGGAATCTGCTGTGAAGGAGGCAAAGAAAATAATGAAGAAATGTTCAACAGCCAAAGAAGACGCCTATCTGGCACTGCTAGAACACAGAAACACCCCGTCAGCAGACATAGATTTGAGTCCGGCTCAACGGCTCATGGGAAGAAGAACGAGAACACGAATACCACTAGTTGAAGATCGTCTAGCCCTGCAAACTGTCACGTGGGACACCGTAAGAAAGCGATTGAAACAACGAATGGAACGAGAAAGGCAAGTGTATGACAAAGGGGCTCATGAGCTACCAAGATTGGAAGAAGGAGATACCGTTTGGATTCAGCCGTTCGGTATGGGCTCTGACAGATGGGCCCCAGGGATTGTGGAAGGACGAGATGGAGAGCGTTCTTATGTGGTACGCACAAACCACGGGACATTAAGGAGGAATAGAGTACACCTACGGAAACAGGAAACGACGAACACAAGTTCTGGAGCAGCTGAATTCAGTTCCACTGAAGAGAACGAGTTCGTTCTACGAAACCGAAGAATACCGAAGATTCTTTAAAAAGGGAAGGATGTGGTGGAGTGCAGCCAATCGTGTACGCCATATTTGCATTGGCCAATCAGATTGTTTGACATTGACCTATATCTATAGTATCGATAACAGACTAGATGAGATGTTGTGCGCGGTGTAGTGAATACACATCTTGCTCTGAACCTGACTTGTTCTACAACATTGAAACACCTAGTCACTCTGGGCGAACAGCCTAGATAGGTACGGACAGGTATAGACAGCCCGGACTTACTAGTCAATGCCTATTTACAAACAAAGCGAAACCTTCAACTTGCCGCCTTCAACAAGAAAAGACCAAAAGTAGACTAAACGAGTGATTATTGAGCATTGTGACCTATTTACCATAGACGGGGTCTTCGATGGCTTGTGGCACACTGCATAAAACAGGTTTCAACCGGTGTATTGAAGCAACGCCAAATTCCAAGTGTCATGATGTGTGCCAGTCTGTTGTGATATTGACGGTTGTGGTCAGGTTTATGTTACAGATTGTTGAAACGACGCGTCGTTCAATCGACAAAGTTGGGTTTCTGATTTCCTGCTACCAGGTTGACCAGGCATGTGGTCTACTTCTGGTCTGAATCCAAACAGATTAACCTGTTAACCCCAGATCACATTGCTTACAACACTTCACACGCACCTGTTGACAAGACTGTATATGAAGAAACAATTTACCCCGGTCTTAAAAATGAAGTTTTATGTAAACTAGTGGCTTTACCTATGCACTGAAATTTGCGTTTACTCCTAAAAAGTTCATAAGTTTGTAGGTTGTTACAGAAAAGGAGAAAGACCATTGTTTGTGAGTTCCTGCCTCTGTGTTGGCCGGTTAACAGTTGTGTTGTACGGTTTGTAGGTGTAATGAAAAAGTGAATGGAACTATATAAAAGGTAAATTCAATGAAACGGTTGGTTGCATTCATTGAAACACACTGAAGCAGCATCCCGTCAGGCACGTGCAATGAATGAACTGTGACGGTGGGCAAGAATAACGGTTAGGAAACCTGTAGTGTAGATTGTCTCCCACCTATCTGTAAAACGGATAATAATTTCAGATTCTCAGCAGGTTCAGTCGTCACCACAGGTTTGGACAGCGCGTTCCAATGTGAACAGATCCTAACTGTAAAACAATTCTCTTAGTAGAGTGACCTACCTTTTATATTACTCAGTTTCAGCGAATGACCCCCTAGAAGTTCATTCCTATTTGGTGGGAAGAGGTGTGTTAGTGGATGACCCTGGGTCTGGGGTACGTTACAGGCAAAATTTTGGCTGCTATATTGACCGCAGGTTATGGGCTATCGGTCCCAGAACAGCACGTCATAGATGGGACCGTCGGCTAGAACGACACGATTGCAACCAATAAGGAGTGTACCACTTGCCGTACTGCTGTTGGTCCAGCTACTTTCAAGCCGGTGAGCCCTCCGGGCCTCAAGCATGAGTATGTCACCACCTGATCGCCACCTGTCTGTTTCACATTCCATAACCAGTTGCTTTACGTGATGCCACCCGTAAAAGTACTTGTAACCTGAAATCCAATGAATCCGTAACTGTATTGGCAGCTCGCAGTCGTCTGTTTCTACTGCCTTGAGAGTTGGGATCGAGCTAGTTCATTACTTATGGTTAATCTCACGAGTTAGATTATCACAGTCTTCTCTGAGTTATCCCTTATTTATTAAAAATTGACTTGATTATATTGGTGTCTCCGGAGAATGGACTTTCTTGATCTCCGTACTCCTTCTAGTGGTCGCTCTCCGGACAATTCCGATAAATACCTAATTTCTTCTTAAAATGTGCACGACAGGTCTGTATGTTCTTTTCATGTAATGGGCGGATTACTGACGCGAGTATAGTGAGAAGTGTTCCGGAGTAGAATGTTTCACAAGATCTTTGGATGTTGGCATTTATTTGAAACTTTTTAGCCGAGATTGTGCAATTTGTAGCCAAATTCAAACCGTCTGCCATTAGTGAGCTTTGTGGTCCTCTACATGAGTACGCTCATCAGTAGTGAGTTCCGTAACAAGAAATCCAGTTTTCGATTGTAATTATTGGCGCAGAAGTTACTTGTAATCAGAAGGTTAATAAAACCAATAAAAATAGATCTATGACACGTGAATAGCATTATACTGAATGTATGTGAATAAGAGAATGTTTGGACTTACAAGAATCCAGATAGTTTAGTAGAAATGATTGCTATGGATTACTGGTTAAACCAGTGGTGGCTTGCGATGATGTGCGAGTAGTCCTTGACTTGTCATTCGTTTGTTAGATAAAGTTGTACAAGTCTTGGTTTAGGAAATCCCCATCGTAGGGTTGCGTGTTGTTTAGCTTATATGGCGGCATTAATACAGGATGTGTCGTTCAGCATGCTGTGCAGCAGTGAACAGTTATTCCTCATGATACGTTGCGCAGAGGTGTGTGACAAAGCCGCATGTGAGATATAAAGAAAAACAATGCCAAAAGATGAACAGGGGAATGTGTTGGTGGAAATGACAATAACGTTGCTGATAGAGTGGGAACCTCTGTTCATGTCTGGCGGTCCTTATCAGACGTTGTGCCGAGACGTGATCGAATAAACAGCTGCTTTCATAGTTCACACTAGTCTTTGGAAGGGGGTCAAGTGGCCATCCGTGATGGAACACGTTACATATTGGGTACAACACGTTAGATAAGCAGTTGGCCTAGTTGAGGCAGGTAATTAGGGAACGTGTACGGACGAACGCACTGGAGGTGTGGTGTAGGTTTACCGTGATGTTTCGGTCGACCAAACAGAGATCAGTCAATTTCGGATGAGATCATTCGAATCATTACACGCCCACATACTTAAGAAGTGACCACTCTCATGTTAGTGGCAAAGTGACTACCTAACAAACACGGTTGTTTTAAAAGGGCCTGCACTACCCATACTGTGTATCCAACCAACGGATATGTATGTGAACCTTCGTGAATAAAACCGTTAGGTTCGTCAAGGCCGTAAATTCGTTTACGGCACAATATCGTCGGAGCCCTAGCGGGTCGCTAAGACCTAAATAGGAGAGACGAACAATGAAAATTGAAAGCAGTATAAGTAGATTGTACAGAACTGCGTGTGTTTTGTTTGAAAGCGTTAATGAATTAAACAGTTGCCGATGGCAGTAAGATGTAACCGAAGTCGGGATTTTTCACAAATGAATCTCATCCAAATTGTATTAATAATATCTGCGGGATTTACCGTTGGTTTCGTCGTAAGCCCTGGTATTACACACAGGTCTAGAAATTTCCCGTCCTCAATAACGTGCTAAAAAGTCTATGAAATAATCGACTGGAGCAAGGTGGCGCTCAGAACTGTCAGTCGAGACATCAAAGTTGAGTAAATCTATGGAGCAGTGGTAGCTTCCGTATGTATTTGCTGCGGTACTGACTATTCACATTTCTGATCTGACAACGAAAATATCTCGGGTGGTGGTCATAGTTCAGACTGACTTGATTCACACAACTAAACTACACGGTTATCAGGATCTACTCTCCGAGAACTGTTCATCGCTGAAAGATGACAGTGAACGCGTTCTGGCGAAATACGGGGAGCTGCAGAGTGGGATGGTCCAGGTTTTCAACCTGAAAGTCATTGGAGGTAGACGTGGGGGTTGTGAAAGCATGTATCTGACGGATCGTAAGGCGTGCAACGTTAGCAGGGATTTGTGGGCTTTCGGAAACAAAAACAACTTCACAGGGTTTTATGCACCATGCGAGTAGAGCCATCTGCCATTAGACGGAAGTTACACACTGTAAAAGCTTCCAGCTTCTGTACACTACAGTAACTTTGGAACAACATGTTTAAACGCCATAGAAATTCACCGTCTTCACCGTCCTGATATCCATAACGTGCTGACTTTCAAGAGCAAATTCAGTGCACTCGTGATCACTGATTTGTTGACGAATCGCGGATATTGACAACCGAGTAGCCCGCTTGTGTCACCGAACTGCGTTCAGTTGAGCGATGCCGGACGTGGATATCTTTTCGCGATATTGTGACTTGGATAATATACACTGTTCGGAACCGCCAGTTGTAAATTCAAAGTTCCATGTATAGTTCTAGTCTGAAAATAAGGAAGTGAATTACTAACATCACTTCAGATTTTCGAACTTTTGTACAAAGAAGGTACGGCAGCCACCCTGGTAGTCAGCATCTCCACATCTTTAATCTTCATCTCGGTACCTGTCTGTCTAATCCCTTAAACCATGTCTTCCGCCTTGTGGAACCTTAGATTGAGGCATTTAGGTTAATCTATCCTGCAGATAATATCGCTAACCTAACGATTATTTGGTTTGCTAGTGCTCTACTTTCAAGCTTTGCCACAGAAATATCGGCCAATGAAGGGTCTAACGGTGACTCCATTGCTATTCCGTCTTTCTGGCGGTATAACATACCGGGAGACCTGATTTGAACACTATGAGTACAGTGATAAAGAACTGCTTTAGCTCATCTACTGGTATCTCCACGTTTACGTCGCTGTTCTCCATATACCGACCGGGAAACTCGATCGTGTCATTTAATGCGATAGTTGTGACGAAAGACGTGACATCAAGCAAGAATGAACGCGCTCCGTTCGCGTTCAGTAGCTTTACCGTTTCGACAAATTCAAAAGAATTTCTAAGATTGTGAATTGCTAGTTTTTTCCTAACTGGCTGTAACAAATCGGCTAGCCATTTTGCCGTTGCTAGATACGACGAATTACACGTCTAAAATCCGCCATAGCGGCATTCCGTTTATACGCGCTATAGACAACCTTTAAAGCCTGGTCTAATTGTTTCGGAAATAGTTGAATCAATCAGTCCTAGATGTTTCATAATGTTGTAACTCTTGACTCAATACGCTGGTTCTTCCAAGGTATAGTAAGACGATTGATAGGAAATCGGGTTCTCCTCCTTGAAATAATTAACACAGCAAATCTTGTTCTCGAAAATACGCGGCGGTCCCCGTTAACTGCGCCCAAGACAAGCCAAAAGACGGATGCAAAAAGGCAACTTTGTTCTATTCCGAAAACGTGTGCGACGATGAGAAAATTGCATGGTATTTATAGGGTCATACTGACCTATCAACATTCTCGAACTAGAAAAACGAAGACGACATCAAAAAGTAGTTAAGGTCATTAAGCTACAAATGAGCAAAGCGGGGAAGGTCACATCTCGAATGTTCATGACATTTCCACCTATCGTGATTAGATAGGATCGTTCTTTCGAGGAAGGCGGCGGTTTTAGACGGAAGAACAATGGGTTCCTCCAACACATATATCTCAGTGTTTTTTTGGATGCCTTCTCAGTGGCTATCGTTTTGTCCTTTTCAATCTTCATACAAACGAATTTAGTTTTATCCGCCAATATCGCATTCCTTTTACCTCAGTAATCAGCTTTATTTAGAATGACGATTCCAGCACCTTTGTCAGGTCTGGCTATTACTATATGCACACTTCGCCTCAGAGACTCCAGTGACGCTAGGTGCTGTCGACTTAGTAGGTTTTTAGTTATGGTTCTGTGAGTCAGGTACTGGTAGTATGACTTAACTACGGTTGCTTTGGGCATCTTGACGCTAGGAGCTGACGATGGTTTCAGATCAACCAACTGGTCATAAAGGTCTTCAAATTGACTTTCTAAATCCAACTGTCTAAATTGACTCGTAGAACAGCAAACGTTTGATCCTAATGATAACACTTCAAGAGCATGTTTATTCAGTACCAAAGAGGAAAAATTATGCACTTGCTGCTTCGGACTTCTCGGAAATTCAGCACTAGGTTTGGTCGACCTGAGTTGATTTCTCAGCCTTGCTGACCTCCTTTCTCGTCTTTTGGTCACGATCTGTTGAGCGTAACTCTGATACCCGTTTGCCTCATTCAGTGACAGTTCTCTTGAAATCCTTGAGGAAACAGTCCGCTTGTAGTCCAGGTCCCATGCTCTGCTCGGTCATGTGTGCTATTCACTTAAACTAGCCGTTGTACTGAAGTCCGGTTAATTTTAATACGATTTCGTCTGAGAATGGTCCAGTACTGTTTCGGAAAGTTTAAGCGTTAGGTGCATTGTTTTGAAAACTCGACAGCCGCGTTGGACTGCGCCATTTTTGTACTGAACGCAATAAACTTGTCAATGGGATCTTTGGTTTGTTTACGTAACGTGAATATTCCCGATTTAATCATGAGAAAAAAAGCGTGGAAATCAAGCTTGTTCCCAGTACTTCATGACCACGCTAAATACTGAACGCTCCCGGGAGCATCATTCGACATGGCTAGCTGGAGGATCGATAAAGGCTTGCTCATCGCTGGTTGCTGCGCGCTTGGTCGAATCGAAACACCTGATCAGCCCGGCCAATTCGCTCAAGCCGACCTATCGAGTCTTTGGAGCACAATCGAGGTGGGTCAAAGATCTTTTACTAGCCATCCAAGAAACCATTGCAGTCCAACTATACTCACCCCCGTTATGCTCACGAAAATGTCTGTTCAAAACACAGAAACTCCCGTGGCCGTGTATCAGTAACCCGGATCGATCCGTTATGTTACAGTACCGATTTCCCAAAAACGTTTACAACCCAAGTTACTAGCGTTAGCTACTTGGAATTCACCAGTTTGATTAAATTGACATTAACGATCACCCTACTGGTATACTACCCTCCCCTGGCGTACCCATATAAATGTGTTGTATTTAGCCTGATCATACAGCACTGAAAACCAGCTTGTTTACCACGCGTTTCTTCTCGTGTCCAAACCGGGAATATTCACGGTACTTAAATGCATTCCTACAAATTCGGTTGGGGTCCGATTCAAAGACATTCACTACGATTACTATACCTGGGGGAAATTTTCAATGTAGCTTTCTTTTGTTTGGATTGTAACCCCCACCTGGAATATTCCAGGCTGATTTACCAGGAATACGTGCATGTCAAGACGATGTAATCGCATATGCGGACAGTACAGAAGAGCATGATAAGGGGTCACTTCTGCTTCTGGAGCAATTCAGAGATCAGAGTATTGTCACAGTCGTCTAAGTGCTTGTTTCAAGTTCTGTCGCAATATGACATGTGACAGCAGTATTATCGTGCTAATTTTCTTTCACAAATCTAACGTAACATCGTGTGCAATCCACGAATCATCCGATCGTTTACTTTGGGTTGGATATTGAGTAAACTTTGTTCCCAATAATTTTCTGAGGCAACTGATTTATTTCCTAATGTTTCACTGTATGGCCCGGTAACACAACTCATGTTCTCTCCGAATGGGACCAGGGCGAATTTATATGCAAAATTGCCTCACGAACCCGTTTCAACACACCCTCAAGTCGCACCCCATGTTGAAGTTCTGACTAGTGGAAAACCGCAATAGTATTTGCGTCCATGTCACGTTTTCAAACCCTTCAGCAATTACTCCACTAGGCACCAGGCTGCGTAAGGTGCCCGAGATAGACTGAACGGGAAATGTTACGCTTTCAGTTTAAATGCCGTTCCCTTCCCATCTGTTGGGCTGACTGCTAATTGTCAGTACTTGGACTCAAAAAGACTACCGTGAATGATTTTGAATAGTGTATCTTGTCAACAAAGTCTGCCGTCGATGGCACTGAGACAGTTCTACTCCGTACTATTCCGTACAAGCGGTGAAAGTTGGCTTGGGACGGAAATTTCCCTTTGATATTTTTCACTACTGAACCCCTACAACCACACAGCCTATGCGCTTCTTTGATCAAGTGTTTCTACAGCATATGGAGTTAATATTTTCTCAATTCATTCTGAGTGTAGACAGGAACCGTGCAGGGACATTTCAAAATGAACTTTCCCTTGTGTGAATGATTTTGTGTTCAAGCCAGATACAACATACCTAGAGGTTACGGTCGGTTGCGAACAGCTCTTCGGTCTTACTGATCGTTTACTACTTCATGAGACTCTCATCGTGCTGTGTTGCTAGTCTGCACTTAACTAGCCTGAGTTCCATCCTCGCATTTAATTACAACGGTCCGAATTCCGCCATGTTAGTAAGATATGGGGTTTCGCGACATAAGCATAGATACGTGCCCTTCCAATCGGTTGACCATTTGAGTTTCAAACTATATAAGTCATATGTAGGCGTGCTTCAAACCGGATGACTCAAACGTAGCTCCCTGTTTCCACCTCATTCAGACAGCACACAATACGCCTGCAACGAACCAAACACACACGCATCGTCTTGCCAAACCTCAAGGCCACAAATAGAGGTCACGCGCTTCACAGACTAGTGGGCGATTGGACAATCCCGGCCCAACCAATACGCACAGTCCCCGCTACGCGTTCCCCTCATCCACTCACCTGACGGACAACAACCCCTCTTCAGTCATCGTGGGGGGTATCAATACCACACATGCGCGACTAAGCCCTTTTGATGCGCCCTAACCTAAGGCATGTGAGGCTCAGATGCACAATGTGACAAAACTCCATCGATGGGCAATCCAACCCAACTTCAGACAGCTCGTCTCGGACACTTGGGCAACGCGCCAAGCCAACGGACACGAGGAATTGAGCTACACCACAACCTCACAGCTTCACACTGCGTCAACTTGATCCCACCCCTTCAACATTACAGACATATCGTGCACACCCGCGTATTGTTATCCGTACCAATGTATTTTGTATCCGAGTCTACCTTGTTTGTCTATTTCCGATCATTCTTATCGCGATGCCTAGTCTAATTATATACCTCAACCCCCAACCGTGTATACTTCTTTTGTTATAAGTAGTAACTGTTGGACCGTACTTATTCATGTGTATGTAACCCGCACACTCTGTTTTGAACACAAATGTTCTGCCAGCCAACTAGTATGGTACGGTCTACTGCCTCTCCCCCTTACTGCCTGCATATCAAGTAAACACCTCGATTGCGCTCTGTGTATTTGCACTCAAACTTCTGTGACACTCCTACTAAATAATCATATTCATACTGGTCTGGATAGCGTGAAACAAGGAGAATCCGCAGCGGAAATTGTCATTCACGCTCTGAACATCAACTCTCCCCACCCACTGATGATGGAATTTGAGGGCTTCTTCTGACTAGTTCGTATGCACAACAGCCTCAACGTTCACTGAGAATTGCTTCGTTTCTTCCCTGAGTTGATTCAGTTCCGTGTTATCCGATTGCCTTACCGTGATTGATGTGGCCACCGATGATTAGATTAGCTCCCATTCGACATACGACAATTAGGCGAGATTCACGCGATTGGTAATGAATTCTTGGTGAATTTTAACTCGCGTCGGTCGCGACAGACCGTAGGTGAACTCGATGCAACTCAACTGTGGATGTGTTCCGTCCACTGAGACTTGCAGATTGGGGATGTGCACCGAATGATACACTACTGTACTAAGATGGACCGACTTGACGTTCTTCGTAGGTTCACGGTATTTTGCCTATCTGTTGAGTCTAGACATGGGGAGTTTGTTCTTGATGTTCTGCTATAATTTCGCGGACGCTGTACGTGCTATATCCCGAACCATGTTCATTCTGCTATTCACAAGCGTTCAGAGGATAGTCGGCTCCCCACCAAAGGTCTTAGTTTCAGTCACTCATCCGGTGTCTTCAAAACCCTGTAAAAAATTCCGGACGCCTCGGTGGTGAGGGTGCTACAATATATGCACCCCCATCTTTAAGATGTTCATGACAATAATTGGTTTATCCGAAAACCGACTGACGCCAGTGATGACCTATTTGTAACCTGACACAGTGCACACAAGTTCACCATCATAGACACGAAAACACTCTCGAATGTGAGGATCGTTTCGATGCTCAATTCAAATAGGTACTTGCTCCTGTTCCAGTCATCCATCTATGGTGGTCTACGTGCAAGACGATCGGCTATTTTGTTTTCATCTCATGTGACTCAGGGAGTTAACCTCAGAATAATGCTACCCACCTGTATTAAGTGTCGCCTTTCACACCGTGGGTTTGGCCATCTTGAAAACCTCAATTTCCACACCTTATTCACTTCCGAGAACAAATTCAATTTAGCTGTAACCAGTGGCCAACCTTCAAAGCTGGGATGCTGACAACCAAGTTAAACAACTGGGTGACCCAACTGTGATCTCGTGCATGGTGCAGAACTTGGTTACTACTCCGTGATACCCTGATTCGGACCGAGAGCGGGAATGTGAATAGTGAGTTGTTGGATCAGTGCATGTTGAATTCACGGTGACGGCGGTGCCGCCTAATAGACCCCAGTTTAATGTTTCACCCGCGGTTATACATTGTTCATATTTGAGTGAAATCGTGGCAGCCATGTTGATGAGCACAGTATTGACACTAAATGGTTCATGAAGCGAAACGGGGTGGAAAGTTCCTCTTTCGGTTACTTCTGATGCGTATATGTGCACACAAATGTGGCTCCGCAGTTAGCCAGTATGATTTGAGTGAGCGTCCAACTGAGCGAGCACAGATCATGAGTGAACCCGTGATCTCCAATCTCATCTGAGCCCACAATGCCTTGCTGCATATTGCGAAACTAATTCTTCGTTATTTTGTTTGCCGTACTGGGTAAAAGTTAAGTGTTCCGCGTTTCCGTACCATCCTTCTAAATTGACGTTATTTGTGTCATCATTTTCGTGTTCGCATCCGTGCTCCGTTCGGCAACTCTGCGTCCTAACCATACAATAACATCCCAAGTTGGAACTGACGTAAATTGATTTCGGTGTCCGCGATCAACAACAGACCTAGCTGGCACGACATCCACGGGAGAGCGACCGAACTGGACCATGTCATATATAATATCTGCATATGTACAGGATAACTCAAGGTCATTGATCGAACGCAAAATGTGTCAGCACACGCGTGAGGTTGTTCCGAGCGTTGTTTACCAAGTTCGGTGTGCACAACAGTTGTTGACGTGGACTCACTACCTGCAATGGTTTTAACCACTGTCAGATCGATGGGTGCGTGGGCCGATTCTTCCAGTTTTATTCCAGTCTTCGAGTTTTTGTTCTGCCATTGGTGACAGAACATGGAATGTTACGAGCAACCTGCGGATTCGTTCATCTGACCACATTATTCTCTCCATTATCAGTGTGTGTTATTGCTTTCGACAATCATATTAGGCAGATTGGATGACAAAATCCGTTGTTCGTCTCACCAACCATCACCACTTCATATTTGATTATGGTTTCGTGTTTGGAGCTACCTTTCAGATGACTCCTTGGAAGCGATTAGGGAGACTGAGGAGTACTCGCAAGCGAATTCGGCTGGTCATTAGGATGTGGTACTCTGGTAGATTGAAATGTGATGTCAGTTGTCTATTTGTTGACGGGATTATCTCTTAAATGCGCGAGATTGCTTATAGATGTTAGTATTGACAGGGAACTGTATTATTGATGAGATGTGACGAGAGCGAAACTCCAGTGTACTTCTTTTCAGAATAAGCTGGATGGACAGCCTGGTTAACTTCGAAAGCTGTTATCAAATGTGAATGATTTCCAACCTATATCAATCCATTCGCCTACTACTCACCACTAGTTGTCCATCCGCCTGTGGGTTTATTGTGAACTCTAACTGCGCTTAATGATTAACGACTATTGATCGACAGGTATCTGTTTTCACGTGACGACCTCTGTAGCTCTCTGGAATCTGATGGCATTTGATATACAGTTGTGTGCACATCTGCCAAAAGAGATTACGTTAAAACAGATTATCTCAGAAGCAGAACGGTCGCAGCGGAGACCCGTAGAAACAGCTAACTTCAGCTGTATCCTAGACTGGTATGGCGTGATTTCACATGGGCTGACACATTGCATCAAACTTCGGTAGCAGATTAGCAGTACGTTTAAATGAGCCTGGGTGGTGCGTTTTGAATCCGTGCTGTACACGGCGGTCGACTGAACCGGTGACGCCCACTGACAGGGTCAAGTTTTGCTCACTGTTTGCTCTAATCACGGGAGATCGTGATGACTGGTGAGCTGAGTTGGATCCGAAAAGTCAAAGTAAACCAGCCACAATATTTCCTTACTTGAATTTACCGTCAGAAGTAGCTTTTGACCAACTGGTACAGACAGTGAAAAGCTGCACTCGCTAATCAAAATGATAGGCAAATGAGAAGAAAGTTATTAAATGCAACAGGTTATTTTCAAGCTTTTGTTGCACCATTAGAAAGCTTTCTTGTAATAATACAAAATCACGTTGCAGAAGTTTCGGTCCACGCATACCAGTTCTCCGTCTTGTGACATTGTTATGGTTTAGTGTAGTTCTATCCCATCTTAGTATTCTCATTGCGTTTAAAATCAGACACCATAGCCTTCAGCGTTTACTGGCCCTCCAGGACAGTTGCAATGGAAGATAAAATCAAAACTTTCTGCTGACAGTGTGCGCAATCAGAGACAATTTGTTAGGTACGATTGCATGGCTGAGTCGATTATTAACCAATCACACCAGCTTTCATTGCTGTTGTGTGTTCCGTTCTCTCCTAACATGACAAACCGACACACCGTGCTCCTCATGAGCACATCGGCCGTCTTTTGTCAGCTTTCTATGCTAGTCAGAGATCAGATTTGATACCACTTAAATCCCGAGTTAATTCGTGAGGATTCTCCAAAATGTCTGCAATTTGGGTTCTCAAATCCAGTACAATTCAAACAGAACTGCACACAACCTGAAAATTACTGTTGTAGAGCACGCGTGTGAGCCATGTCTATGCTGTACATACCAGTGCGGTCCAATTTCAGCCATGACAGACTGATTTGCACGTGCTTATATGTCTAGGAGACATTCTTGGCCAGACAGAATGAACGGGAATCCTTTAGTACCCGCTCCAGAGTCTTCACTCTCTTCAGGGAACAAACAACAGCGTTAGTTAGGTGATAGTGAACAGGAGGGATGCTAAAATCCAACACATTTGCTGAAAATGATAGTCAATTGGGCAAGTGAATTTAACAGTTACCGCTAGCGTTATGCTATTATATTCGCTCACAGACATTACTGTCATGCAGAGGAAAATATGAGGGAAAACAATGTTACATAGTACATTCATTCATGTGAACTGCTTAAATTGTTCTCGGCGAGTTGGTTCACACAAACCCATTCTCGTTAGACATGACGACACACTGTTGCGTTCACAGAGGTTACATTGCATTCCAAAATGATGATCAATTTTAACTTCTGCCTGGATTCTGGTCTCTTCATGGTGATTCAGCGTGTGAAAAAAATTCAGAAAGAAAGAATCTAGTGAATTAATGTTTTTGAAAATTAGTCCAACATGTCCTATCTATGGTACCTAAAAGTTCACTCGAGGTACTCCAGCGCAAGTAATGACAGGTGGCGTTTACGAGCAAATTGCTGGAGTCAGAATTATATAATAATTGCAGACGGTTACACGAATAGAAAACATGCAAATGAAGGTTTTGTCAAAGAAGAAATACCTGACTATCAGCGTTCCAACAACTTACAGTGCGGAGCCGCTGACCGGCAAACTGAACTGGAAAAAGTGTGATCCAGCGTAACTCAGCATGGCTAGAGTCACTGACACAGAGGCACATAGACAGACGTACGGTTGTCGGTATCCGATTCGGAT